>JAPQRN010001119.1:0-13654 GCA_037367275.1 Coranthus polyacanthus | reverse complement strand
TCCTCCTCCTCCTCCTCCTCCTCCTCCTCCTCCTCCTCCTCCTCCTCTTCCTCCTCCTCCTCCTCCTCCTCTTCCTCTTCCTCATCCTCCTCCTCCTCGTCTTCCTCCTCCTCTTCCTCCTCCTCTTCCTCCTCCTCCTCTCCTAACACTGAGACTCTCTCCTCCAGATTGGGAAAGAATTTGTAGAGGCCCTTTTGTAATTTCCAAGTCAGATACAGAATTATTCAAATGAAAATCCTTCACAGAGCATATATTACTCCATCCAAACTCAAAAAAATAGACCCAGGTTCCTCTGATCTCTGCTGGCATGGTTGTGGTCTAGTGGGAACTTTGACTCATATGTTGTGGCGTTGCTTTGCGGTGAAGTCCTTTCTGCACCGTCATCTCTCAAGATATTTCTTTCAGTGTAACAAGTATGCGTTTGGCACAAGTCTTTGACAAAAAGGGCATTAAAAAAAAAGCATGAAAGGTCATTTTTTTGACAAGCACAAAGTACTGGTGCTCACTGTGATGAATCAGGCGCAGGAGCCACTTTTACAGAAAAATTTAACTATCATCATAGACTTTATTACCTGACGTGATCATTTCAGCTCATTCCCATTCTTATATTTATCACTTTTTGGGTTGACTAAGTTTGGACTAAGTTTCGACAGCCAACGTCGTCTATTCTCATCTCTTTTTTTCTTGTCCTCTAAGGTATGTAAATGTAATGTCTTGGCCCTGCTGTTATTTTTTCAGTCTTATGTCTATTTTCTCATAATTACAATGACATTTACTGCCTTTAAAGCCAATTTGCTGCTGGTTATGTGAACACTCTGATTCACATTTGTGTTCTTTCACAGAAGTCACAGTTACATAAAATAAGCACAATGTGGGCGATGGATAATCTTTTTTTCCTGAATCGTTTATAACTTTTTTGTATTCAACCATAGAGATAGAGAAATAAACACAAACTGTGCTGCTTTAACCACACCTTGATGTAACGTTGCCTCTGCTTCATGGTGTCTGACCAGTTTGTATCTGATGTGACGTGATGTGATTCAGGCTGACTTCATCGATCTCTGGGGGAAATTAATTTCAACCCAAGAAAATAAATAAATTGATTAAATTAAAACATGTTATCAGTGGATTATTTCCAGAGTAGTCAGCCTTTCTCTGGTCTATTTTCCATTGAGTAAGGTGTTGTACAGTCTGGCAGCGAGGATGAAGGATCTTCTGTAATGTTCAGTGCTGCTTTGTATTGAGGTGAGTCACCGCTGGTTGGTCAGAATGTCGTGAAGAGTATGAACTGAATAATCCATGATAACCTCCACCTTATTCAGCGCTCATCTCTCCACCACAGTCCCCAGTGAGTCTAGCTTCTCTCCCCAGTTTGTCAGCCGTCTTGCATCCTCGTGTTTGACGCTGCCTTCTCAGCAGGCCGCAGGATGAAACAGCACACTTGCCAACCCTGACTGTGCAGCATCTTGCTGCAGACATCTGAGGACCTGAGCATCTGTCGTCAGGGACCAGTCCATCTTGTTATCCAGATGCACACCCAGATATTTATATGTCAGCACCACCTCGATGTCCACCCCACGGATGTTGACTGGCTGAAGAGGGAGCTTAGACTTCTGAAAAATCCACTACATTTCATCTGTCTTGGAGGTAAGGGACAGTCACTGAAGGCTTTTATTCAGATGTATTAATATTTTAGTCGTATTTTGGCCCTGAAGCATGGGTGTATTTCAGATTATTTACTTCAAAGCATTCATTGGGTGCATTGTTTGATTTAAATAGTATAGCAAATCCAGAAAGTTAAGAAGTGTTAATACAGCCTGAAAAAATAACCTGATTTGTCAATCATTGAGAAAGCCTCTCTATAAAGCTGCTGGAGCCGAACTCAGGGCGGAAAAACACAGAATTTCCTTCTGCAAATCTCTACTGTCGGTCTAAAACAAAAGCCTAAATATAAATTTAAATCTAGACGACCTGACGTTGGTTCACGTCACTGTGGAAAAGAGAAGACGCTGTTCCAAGCTTCTGTGTTGAGCCACAGAGTAAAGCAGTGCAGGCACGTCTGAGGAAATGTGGCGATTCGTCAAAGTCTGCCTCACGGGGTGGACTTTACAGATTCCACACAAGTGGGTAGAATTCTTGTTTTGGATCACTTCAGTTACAATATGCTGGAGGGTATTTAATGATCCAGAAAGATCCTAAATATATTTCCTGCTATTATTAGATGGTAGGACATATATATAGTATAATATAAAGAATAGATAGAGGAGCTAAAAGAAAAAGAATAACTAACATACTTATTTATTTAGTTATTTCTCTACCTGCTGTTAAATGTATGCAGGTCTTAAGTCCTTCATGTCTCCGGTGGTGTCTCTAGGGTCGTGTAAACAAAGGACTGCATGTAAAAGTCCAGCTTCCAAAATGAAAATAACAGTTCACGCTTATTGAAAATGTACTCATGTCAAAAGCAATATGAATGCATAGCTGGAGATGATTTATTCTCTTCATGACAGCGTAAGTACATTTATATATTATAGGTTATAGATTAATATATTTTTTTATTCATACTTTTATACGTATAAAATATCATTACAGTGAAAAAACGTTGTGTGTGGAGGAGAGTAAAATGAACTCACTCTTTGATGATTTAACATTTGGTAGCTGAAAGTTTTACAGTGGAAACAGTGACCTTGACATTTCTCCAGAGACCAGCTGCCTTTTTAATACTATACTATACTAATAAATTATTAGTTTTTTTCTGACAGTGTTGCTTGTGGCTTACATGTGAACAGGTGGGTGACCAGAGATAGTGATAACATCACACACACGTAAAACCAATGTTCCCTTTTTTTCTCACAGACTCTGAACTGTGAACTGAAGGAAACTAGCGAGCCACAGATGGAAATCGTAGACGTTTATATGTTGTTCTAAACTCCAGTGGAAGCTTACGCGAAAACGTCAAAGACTACAACCAGAATGGACTTCATTAGCAGCGACTCAAGTGAAATAACACACAGGTGAAAGCTGAGGCGGTCATTTAAAAAATGCACACACACTTATATACAAAATACAAAACATAAAAACAATGCTGTGAAGTTTTTTTTTTGTACAGGCTACAGAACATTTCCTGCGCATTCTCGACTTCTTTGTCCTGTATTCCATCATTTTTCCATCACAGCCTCTCCAAGAAACTAAGGCTTTGTGAGCCATAAAAAGAAAACCTTCTTTCAAGTTCTGCTGAGGAATTGGAAAAGATCACTTCAAATAACTCATTTTTCCATTCCCACTTCACCAACAAAATTCAAAAAGACACCGATCCCAGAAAAATTGGATATTTACTTACATTTTTCATCACATAAAAGTATTATCTGGGAAACTTTGCATGTTAGTATCACTATTACTATATATATATTTGGTACAATAGTGGTTCTCCATATAATTTGTAGGATCTACACTTGAGGTCTTGACAGTTTTCTCTTTCAGGAAACACTCAAGTCTGCCTCAAAAGACACTCTCTTCCCCATCATTTTATTTCATTTTTTTCCTTTCTTTGCCCTTTTGCCTTCTCTTTTTCATTCAAACCCTCAGTGACACATTACAGGGAAAACTTTCATGAATAGGTCAGGAAGAAAGTTGGTTGCCTTGATAGAACCATTACAGGTTAAAACCTACTCACTGTACTCCAACACAATGCAATCATTTCTTATTACAGTGTTTCTCTCCTGGTCCCACTTTGATTTTCCGTTGTTGTACCTTTTTCTCTACCTGGCTTTTAGGTCATAACAAGTAAAACTCAGGACGCGAATGTAAGATGACAGGATTAAACACACAATCCCACACAAAAAACCCTGGAATCCTGTTAGAGATTGGTAACAATTTTTCTCACAGGTTCACGAATTTTGGGCTCAGCAAATGTTAACATAACATGCAATTCACAAAGCATCCACTAAGGGATGAATTCACCACAAACTACTCTGCCAAGTAAAGAGTATTAAGGTGCACCTATGCCATTTGCACGGTTGTAAATTACACAATGTTCACATATTCTGCAGCCAGTTGTGAGCACCAAACAGAACATCGTTTGTTCTGTTACGTTTCAGACTTCCATGGAACACATTTCAGATATTTATAATACTTTATGCCTATTTTGATGTCCTGTCAGAGGACATTTCAGTAGATTGTGTTATAGACATGAAATACTAGAGAAGCAACCGGATCAGTCTGTAAACATGGAGAAAAGCCTGAAACACTAGAAACAGCTCTGCAGCTCGAGCAGCCCAGACCCAGAAAAGGCTAAATCACACTTATTAGCACAAAATCTTTTGTGAATAAGTCCTTTAAACGGGTTCAAATCCAGTTCCATCCACAGCAGTTCCTCCTTAATGTATTTGGTCCTTCGTGTTGGAAATGATGACCAAAATGGACAAAAGTGTTGTCTTTGACTTCCTGTACGGGGAGAAAGACCATTGTGGTATTCAAGAGTAAGGTCCACACCAGCAACAACTTCTTCTGCTTTAATTTAGTGTTTTAATCACTTTCTGTTTATAGATTATATATTTAGCTATATCACATATGAAAGTCAAAGAGTTTAGACACAGACCCTGTGCAGTGTTTCTTCTTTTACTTTCTTTTCTTTCATTTCTGCTGAGGTCCGTCTGATCTTCTAGGAGAATGTATTGGTCAGTAGTGGTCAGTATGCAGAGCATTTAGTTAGATGTTTTAATCTGCTATCTCGCATGTATACAGTTTTTTTTGGGGAGGAATAACTCACTCGATCTCTAATTCTTCCCTTTCCCTAAGCTCAGTCCATGTAGAACCTTTAAATCCAGACTCAAGGACAAGGAGACATGAAGCCATGTTGCTGGATGTACCTTGTGAATGTTTGTGTGATAGGTTATTCAGCGAGTAAAGTGCAGGATAACACTTTTTCATGATCGCATTTTAGATAAGGAAAGCTCATCTCTGTTTAGTAGTCATCTTAGTTCATCATCACCTGCTTGTGGCAAAACTGTGAGGTTACTACGTTATGTAAATCGGATTTTTGAAGTGTGCTGAAATAATTTGGTTCCCCGTGTGGAAATAAATAATTATTCTACCAAGTTGGACAACTCACAAGAGGATAACATGGGATGTGATTAACAGAGTCAATATATATGGTGTAGCAGGGGAAAAAAACACATGTAAATGAATTATAGTTATGGTCCCACTTCAGGGAGAAAAAAAAGATAATGATAATGTCCCTGATTGACCTGCTAGGATGTATTAAGTGCTGCTGCCTCTTAATGTCAACAGTGTACCTCGGTGAGATGAACATGTTCTGAAATCGTGCTAAAAGGCTTTCAAGCAAGTGCAGCTGCTGACTGTAGTTGCACCAGAGCCAAAGAAATCATTAAAGCAACAAAATGTGTACCATCAGCATGGTATCCTGCAGCTCCATTTTATTAAGGAATGTTAGGATTCTGCAAAGGCATCGAAATGAGTCATGGGCATCTTTCAGTGAACAGTGTCAGTCACTGTATGTATTGTGTGTTGTTTAGCGTTATCCCCCATTACTGAAAGACCGACTAAGGCTGCAGTCACAAAGCCTCTGTATATACTGCACAGAGAACTGTGGCAGCATTGCATCTGCCAGAGAGGTTATGTGACTCTTTCTTGGTTTGTCTGTGAGAAGGATTACACACAAACTACTCCACTCATTTTCAGATTCATAAAAGAAGGAATCTTGTTTTCTCGCTTTGTTTTTTTTTTTTCTCTTTCACTCAGTCTTGGATGCGGTGGCCACTGCATGTCTTGGCATCATTCCTATAAACAATTACCTTTTGTCTTGGACACAATGATGGTGAGGAAAGGCGACTTGCACCATCAGACCCTACTGGGCCATGATCAGGGTCTTCAATGCTCAGGAGAGTTTCCCTTGTTGTTCTGTTCTACATTAGCCAAGCTGCTTCAGCTTATTTATCTTATTTTTCGTTTCTTATCTTTTTGTTCAACCAACTTGGATGTTTCCGTTTAGAACGTGTCCTTGTTAGTTCGTTCTTTTAGGAAGCTGGGTGCCATATTGCAGGGAGGTGATGCACCATGGTGAGGTTTCTCCACTTGTGCATGTGAGTGAACACGCTGAGACATTATTATAGAGATTGCACTTTTCATTTTCCGTGAGGTTTGATGTGACGCATGGAAGTGAGTATGTGGTAGAACCTCCGCCTCTCACAAGTGGCCCCAGCTTACTTTTCATTTAGGTTTAGTTAGATTTCAGCTATTTTAAACTTTCTACAGTCCTTTTTAAAGATTTAGCTCAATAAAATACGATGTTCATCAGTTGTCATTTTCTTTTATTTATTCATTTTTGCTCTTTTTCCCTAGAAGTTCCAGCGCCAGCACTTTTAAATATTGAGTTCAAGTGCATTACTTTGCATTTCAATAAACAGTTTTTTGATTAATCTTTAAACACATTTCTGTCCTTTTATCAGACTTTAGATCCCCAGGTGGCGCTGTCTGTTTCATTCTCTTCCATAGTGTTTACCCCTCGCTGCTTTCAATACTGCAGAATGAATATAAAGTAGACGTTTAACTTGCTCCAACTATCACAGGTACTAAAGTTTTGTCCCGTTCAGCCCATTGTGTGTCACGTATCACCACACGCAGTATCAGCTGACTGACCCGTCGGAAATTAGACTCTGCACACATATTCATAACTGCTGTGATATTCAGTTCAGTTCAAAGTCATCTGTCCTTCCTGTGGTGGCCACGTCTTTGTTGACTGATGTATTCGTGTCTCTACAAGGCCGTGACAGAAATGTGTATTCCATATACGGTGTCTGAACCGAGCTCAATAAACTCGGTAAATGTTCTGGTCATTGTGATATCTTCATTTCACATTTCATTTTTCAATGTATATTGATATGGAAGATGGTGACATCTGCAGACGTTTCAGGGAACATTCACCTGGGAGCAACAGATGAAAGAACTATTTGAGTATTTGAACTTATTTCCACGCAGTTCTCCTTCCCATCTCATTTCACCTATCCCAGTAAAACTCTTTTCTAGCTGCCTCATCAAAAACAAAATGACTGATAACACTTCTCTGGAGAGAGCCATGTCTTGCCTTTTCTTTAAGCCTTAATCAAGTGCAAGCTAAGAAAATAACAACTATTCATCATCAATATTTGCTGCGGAACTATTGATTTCTTCTTTTTCTTAACTTCAATAGGTTATTTGAACTATGGATGAGACCATTTCTTTTCTCGTTTTATTTGCTGCAGACCCAGGTCATTGTCATCTGCTCTAATCATTTTAATGTTTTCTTAAACACTCTATGTGTATGGTTTAACCATTTGAACAGCTATGTTTGTGTTGCAGTGAAATACTTTTTTTTGTTGAGAATCAATGTGGCTCATCAGGGGCCACTTAAAGTAATGACACTTTTCTCAAACTGCTGCTCTGCATGAATGATTGACATCTCTACTCTTCTACCTTCCATGTACTGTCATGTACCGTAGGGTCATGTTCAGCTGTTACAGTAAAAGAACCAAAATCAATGTCCCATAAACATTTACTCCATCAAATGTCTAGTCACACACTGGGTACATTTGTTCCTATTTATTTTGGTATTCATCTGTTATCACCTTGAATTCATTTCAAATGACTTACTAAAGGTATTTCATTTAACAAGTTTACTTGCAATCCAGAGAGTTTCCAAATCTACACTGGGATGCAGAGCCTTCAGTTATCAAGCTGGGAGCTGTGATGTTAAAATGTCCTTTGATTTGTATTTCATTGTAGACGGCAGGAGCACAGTATGTTTGGTGTTATGTCTGGTCAACTTCATTTTACTTGTAAATATACATCCATTCCTGACATTCAGGCTGTAACACCTTTAAGAAAAAGTTGGGACAGTAAAGCATTTACCACTTTGCAGAGTTTCCATTTCTTTTTACAACAGTTAACAGACATTTAGAGACTGAAGACACCAAGTGATTTCACATTCCTCGTGCAAACAAGTGTTAAGGTCTACAACAATACAGGGTCTTTGTTGTCGTATCAAAACGTGCCACACATTCTCCCCATTCATATCTTTCTATGAGAAATGTTGTATTTAAACTTTTCAATCATTTTCTCACACATTTGTTGACAAACCGGTGATCCTCGGTTCATCTTTGCTCCTAAAGGACTAGACCTTTTCTGGATGCTGCTTTTGTACCAAAAAACCATCACCTGTTTCAATTTGCATTACTTAATTATTTATTTGATTAGCATTTTCTCTGCTGTCTCAACTTTTTCTTATTTGGAGTCATGTATATATGCATTTATATATGTCTCCATGTATTTATATATGTAACCGTCACTAACTAACTAAAGTCACTAACTTTGCTTCTTGAGATAACGTGATGATGTGTACTGTGATATATACACACAGTAAAATATATATACATATATATGTATATATATACACACCACCGCTCAAAAGTTTGGGATCACTTGCAAATTTTCATGCAATTCACAAACAATTTTATTCATTTCACAAACAATTAAAATGAATCAGAATGAAAAAATGAATCATCAGCATCAATCTCCTGGTGTGGCTGCTCATCCAAGTGAATCATTTTATAAGCCTAATTGATTATTAGAAAACCCTTTTGCAATTGTGTTGCACAGCTGAAAACTGTTGTACTAATAATGGAGCAAAAAAGGGAGGTTTGTTTGTTTGTTTACAGGCTCAAAATGGCCAAAAAGAAATAACTTTCTTTAGAGACCCGTTTATTGTTGTGCTCAGAAAGGAAGGCTATTCAGTGCAAAAAATTGCGAGGAAGATTTCTTAATATGCCGATAATGACTCCCTTCAGAGGACAGAAAAAGGAGTGGGAGGCCCCGATCTACAACTGTGTGTGAGAGTGTGTCGTTTAAGACAAAGACGCCTCACAGGTCCTCAACTGGCAGCTGCAGTAAATAGTACCTGTCAAACACAGTGAAGAGGCAACTTCATGGCACAATTGCCAAGAAAAAGACATATCTCAGACTGGCCAATAAAAAAAAGACTGAGATGGACAAATGAGCACAGACATTGGACACTGGAAGACTGGAAGAAGGTGTTGTGAACAGATGAGTCTAAGTTTGAGGTCTTAGGATCAAACAGAAGAACATTTGTGAGACACAGAACATATGACAAGATGCAAGAACTGTGTTTAATACCATCAGTCAAGCATGGTGGAGGCAGCGTGATGGCCTGGGGATGCTTTGGAGGCAGTAAAATAGGCCATTTGTACAGAGTGGAAGGGACCTTGAGGAAGGAAAGCTATCACGAGATTTTGCAACACCATAACATACCCTGTGGACAGCCACTGATTGGAGCCAATTTCATCCTCCAACAGGATATTGATCCAAATCACACCTCCAAAATGTGTCAGCAATATTTAAAGAATAAGCTGTTGTGGGAGCAGCTTGACCATATGGTACGGAGGAAGACTCCATCCTCTTGCCAGGTCATCATTGTAAATGAGAAGCTGTTCTCAATTGATTTTACCTGGTAAAATAAAGGTTAAAAAAAAAATCAAGCCAATCCATCTTGTGGGAGATACTCCAGGAAGCATGGGGTGAAATCTCATCAGATTATCTTAACAAATTGACATCGAGGATGCCTAAGGCCTGCCAGGCTGCAATGGCTGCAAAGGTGTTTTTTTTTGATAAAGGCAAAGTTTGAAGAACATATTCAGCGTTTCTATTAAAATCATTATTTCTAACTCTGATAATGTCAGCACATCCTGTTCATTTGCTATAGTTCCTATTCAGACTACGTTCATGTGTGTTTCTATGGAAAACAAGAACATTTCAAAGTGATCCCAAACTTTGAAATGTTCACATATATACACGTGTGTGTGTGTATATGTATATTATTTATATTATATATATATATATTATATCTTATATGAACTTTACAGGACAGGTCTAGTCTAATCTCTGGTAAGTTTAATATGTCTTTCTCATTTTAAAAAGGAACACATCTATGATGGGTTTAAGATGTCTGGGATAAAGGTCAACGTTATCCTGTAATTTATGTAAATTGAGGTGTAAGTGTCTCTAAAGAGCTTAACAGACACTTTTATATTTGACCCTGCTCTGACTGCACCAGTGGAAAATAGCTTCCTTTCCGGAAATTAATTCTTTGCTCTATGTTCACTCTATATTAAATATTAAAATTCAGAGAAATGACAAGAATTATCACATTTACGGCAAAACAAACAAACAAACAAACAAACAAACAAAGCCCACACATTTAAGAATCAGGAGTAAAAGGAGACACTCAAAATCATACAGTGTGTCATAAAAAAACTGCAATAATCAAAATAAATTTCCAGAGACTTACAGAAATCTTTCAGTAAAATATAAATCATGACCACATGATGCTCTGTTCATCCAACTATTGTCCACAAAGTAAGGGAACGTCACACATTGTACTGTAAATGCCAAATAGAGAGGTCAAACAAAGAACATCCAGCTCCCTTTTTTCTTTGATTCATATGTTCTTTCAAGTAGAAAGTCACATAAAATCCCCATAATAAATCATAAAACCTTACACTCTCCGGTGCCTTTGGTGGCTACGGCCACCTGATGAATGTTACACTCAACAGTACTTTTTTCATCTGTGGCGGATTGTAAAGACATCCTCCTGTCATGTTTTAAGATGTGATAAATATACTGTTCATTGAATAATAATTTGAGATCAATATGATTTTTCCACAAACAAATTCAATGACCTTAAACTGACACCTCCTTCCCCCTCGCTGTTAAATGTAGTTGTTATTTTAATGTTTATCTGCTGGGCACTAGATGTTTCACGCTTCCCTAAAAGTCCATTTTCAGTGTCTATGTACTAGTGGCTTCATGTTTCCACATCATACCTGTAAGAGGTGTGACGTAGCTCCAAAATGCTTGTGTTATGCTTTTAGTTCTGCTCCTTAGATTCAGACTTTTGGTGAGCACAGAGAAATTTCCACTTCCAGCAAATGGTTGTGAGGAAACCCCTGAAGTATCAGGTACCAGTCCTTACAGTGGAAGTCAAAGATTACAACTGGAAAACACTTCTCGAGTGGAGAGGGACTTTTAAGATAAAATTTAACAACATAGTCTGATGGAACTCAAAGAGGTGTACTTAAAGAGGTGCTTTCTGTTCTTCAACTTCTGGTCTTAGCAGCTAAAATAGTACATTCTGTGAAATGGTGACAACCACCAAATGTGGTTTATTTATTTTAGTTTTTTAAACATATTCTCATCACTAAACAACAGAAGCTGCAGATTTGTGCCACAAAAGAAAATGTACTATTTGGTGATGTTACAAGTGGTGAGCTGCAGCTAACTGAAATTAAGGTTACATAATAAGATTTATATTCACAATGCAATGAGAGCACCATATTCATTCATATTCATCATTCCAATTCAATTCACTTTTATTTATATAGCACCAATCATAATACATGATTATCTAAAGGACTCAGGTCAAGGCCTTATACAGAGAAGAGAGCAAACCCGGGGCGACCACCGGGAGGAGAAACTTCCTTTATGGAAGAAAAAAACGGGCTCTGGGCAGACGGCCATCTGCCTCCATCTGTTGGGGTGAGTGGAAAGAGGAGAGAGAAAAGAAAAGCAACCGACAATAAAAGCCATGGATTTTTTTTTTTTTTTTTTTTTGTTTATTTGTCTTTGGTGGCTACTTTGGACTTTAATCTAATGCTGACTAAATCTCTGTGAAGTGACCTTTTGAGGCTATTGCATTTTGTGGCCAGAGAGGTACAAAACAGCCGACGAATTCCCAAAGGTGTGACAGACTCAAGGTGGCTATTCGGACGGGTGAAGTGAACAGACAAGTTGCAACACACGTAGTTCTGGAATTTAAATTAAGATGTGGATGCTGCATGTTATTTTACTAATCTAGCAGCGAGCATCAAACTAAATCTTCACTCTGCACCTCCCAGTTATGTCCAGGCTGATGTGGACACCTAGGGCTACAGTTCATACAATATAGCCTACAGTTTTATGTTGTTTTTTTGTTTTTTTTTCTTTGGGGTTGGCAAAGTGCCCAGTGACACAGTTTTACCAGATGATAGGATGTGATATACAGCATAATACAGCCCAAACCACACGGTGTACCCCAGCCTGTAGTTGGGTAGGTTAAAACAAACAATTCAACAAGTTCTGCGATCTTCTTGCAGAAGTTTGAATCTGAGCCATTTGTAGTACACGGATGTGGGCAAAAAAAAAAAAAATGAAGCGACGACCGCACCGTGCCGTCAACTGGAGTTGGCACCGGAAGCACACGTCCGTACTTTTAAGAGCATTGTAATCCTGGAGGGAACTGCATCGACGATTAGAGCCAGTTCCTCGGGAGTCACGGCCACGCAAAACGCACCGGGGTCGTGAAGAGCGGAAAACATTTTGAACGCACGTCATAAACTACATCAACCAATCACATGCCTGTAAAAAAAAAGAGACGCTAGTAGAGAACGCCTCTCTTCTGCGCAAACTCCTACACACACAGAGGAAGAGACGGGCTATCGTCCAACAGAGGAATTTTAGTCTCCTTATAAAGGTAAATATCACGAGTCTTTTGGATTATTTGAAATCTTATCAATGGTCGTAAGTGTAGCTAGCCGTACCTGTCTTCGCCCTGTGGTGCTTTTACGGCCTCGCATTAGAACTGGCTTTCTCTGTTCTTCTCAGGTTGTTATGCTAACCGGCGTAAGCTAGCTCGCCTAGCTAATATTAGCGTGTAGTAGTTAGCTTAACACCTTCCTCTTCGGCTAACGTCAGCTTTTGTTTCATTCTCACACCCCTCGGCTCCGCAGCCATACCTTTGACCTTACACATTCAGGCGTCCATCCTCACGGAAGAGTTGGGAAACAGCCCAAAACACAAATTAAGTAATATTCCTGTCCACTTGTCCACCAGATTTGAATGACAAGTGAGCTTTATTTCCACTGCCAGAGGGATGAACTGTAATGTTCAACGTTACTGAACCTCCGTTTGGCTTCACACGTCATTTACGTAAGTACATAGTGTAATAAATACTAGTAACTACAGGTATTTAATTGGCTGCGTAGTGTAGAGGAAGTGAGAATGAAAACACGCTCATGATCAGATAATAAAAACAATACGACTATCAACTGCTGAGCAACAACATATAAGTATAAGAAAGCTATTTACAGGTAAAGTAAAAAAGATGGGTTGAGTTTATTCTGTTTAAATCCCCTCTAGATTGCTTTAACGCGGGTTATCTAAGGTTATATAAGTGATTGTGACTGATTCACTGACTGTGAATGTGGAGTGTATCGATGTCGATGCACATTGTAATTAACTAAAGTTATTATGAATGTGTTATATATGTCCGTTGTGGACCCCAGGAAGATTTGCTGATTGTCAAGGCATTCAGCTGATGGGGATCCTTTTAACCCTTGTGTGGTATTCGGGTTAAATTGACCAGTTTCAAATTTTTAAAAGAGAAAAAGTGTACAAGTATACGTTTTTTTCTACCTGAAACTCAATGGCCTTAACTTATTTTCTATGATAAACATGTACCAAAAAAAACACATTTTGATCACACATGCTACTATACGTCACACATGTCCATCCTTCATATGGTCTTCATATGGTCTTCATATGGTCTTCA
>JAPQRN010001118.1:0-13660 GCA_037367275.1 Coranthus polyacanthus | reverse complement strand
CCCCGTGGGCAAAGGCCCGGCCACCAGGCGCTCGCTTGCGAGCCCCAACCCCGGGCCTGGCTCCAGGGTGGGGCCCCAGCTGCGCCATACCGGGCGACGTCTCCTTCCTTGTTCTATTTTTTTCCATTGGGGTAATGTTAAATTATTATTTATTAAATATTATAAAACATTTAGTAAGATGTTTTATAATATTTTTTTTTCTAATCTAACTTAACTTAAGTATCAGGACCATTTTAGGGTTTTCCTTTAGGTTTCTGGAGGGTTTAGGTGCTGGGCAGGAGTCCTACAGGATATTTTTCATTTTATAATAATTCTGTGTCAGTATCATTGCAATATTTAGATATTAGATTTTTTAACAGAGAGCAGAGAATTCTCAGTATAGTTTTTGGAGAATAGTTGCTGGTGCATCAGAGCGACTTAGGGACATGATATTGTAAAGGAGGGTTAGTCATTTTTAGTCTGCTACAAACTGACTACAGTGAGAAATTGTCAGACAATTAAACAGAAACATAGTGGACTATTCCTGTCTGTTAGCTAGGAAAAATTATGCATTTCCACTGCTAGTTAACTGTATATGGTGATTTCAGATTCAGAATAATTGTACAATAAATTCTAGGAAGAAATCACATTCACATCAGTCTGGATGCAGACCAACAGGGGCACATGATGAATCATAAACAAAGTACCACCTTAAACCAGCAAGAATCAAACTGTTACTGAGCTGCTTCAATGTTCACAGTAACTGATAAACTACTCCTCTGCTCAGTCCACGGCTGTGCCCCTGGTGGACATGCCGCCAAATAACATACATTACTTTAAACACCTAAAAGATTTGGGGCTTCTGAGGAAACATTTCGGATTTGAGCTCCGGAAGCCACCTCCCCGCTCTGCCTATGACATCAAAAGCTGAAAATTAATATTAATACATCCAAAAAAAGTGGCAATTAACTTCTAATGCTCAAAGTTTATACAAAATAATCCAAGTAAATTAAACAAATGCCTTAAGGGTAACACACTATTTTGGGGTCATATTGTTTTAAGTAGGTGGTACTATTAAATTTAATTAAAGGAGTTGTTAATTAAAGATAAGAGGGACAAACAAAACAGAAAAGGAAACTTTATTTTTTTCCTGTGCAGGAGCAGGCTGGGGGGCCTCAGCTTTTGATAGATTCACAGAAAAACAAGTGCATTCATTTATATGTAGATATGTTTCAGCAAAATATTCTGAACATGGACAACAAATGCAAACAGTGCAACAACTGATGGAAACAGACCCTCCACTTTATCAGACTTTATAAAACATATGGATTAGAGTCAAAAGTTCCTAAACATTTTAGAACAAAGCTCTTTTTCGGAGTGAGCAGCCATTTCAGTCTGAGGTTTTAACCAGTCATCATCAGAACTATAACAGAAATTAGATTAAGAGGCTAATATCTATCAAGTTAATGCTGCAGGAATAAAAGTGTAGAAGAGTAATGGAAGGCTGTGAAAAGGGACCATCCAGTAACAACCTATAGACAGTTGTTGGCAAATCACTTGGAAAGCAGGGCAGCTCCGAGCACAAAGAATCATTAATAAGACTGACTACACACATACATTCAGAGTTTACTGCCTGTGACTGGCAAACAGATTTTTTAAAATTAGTCTTCTCCTCTGTATATAACACATGCCGTCACAAATCCATCATTCACTTAGTCACAACACAGAAGACCCAATATGCTAAATTAGAATAAATAAAAACAAGGATGGGTAAGTTGAATACAAAAGAATGTGATGAAGACGATAACAAAAGCAGCCAGAGGAGGGATTATATCTTGCGATATATCTGCTGATTCTCATACATACACACAGATGTACACTCATACACAAATATGATCCTTTGTCCAGTTAGATTAAGGGTCATAATAGGGAATCTGTCTGACAGTTCAAACCCTTCCAAAAAGTGGCTGGACTGTGTGAGTCAGACGAAAGAAAGCCAAGGTGAGGAATTTGGAGCGCAGCTGTTCTGGAAGCAGTTGAAATACCACACATTCACTGCCAGAGATGCAGCAGGTTTTCCACGTCAGCGACTTGTGCAGACCCTCCTAAATCAATTTCAGGAAACAGGCAGAAAAACTGGAGGGGGTCAAAGCGGTGCGAGTAAGCAGCTATTCATCTAGATGAACAGCAGAACTAGGTTTATCTTCAAATCAATTTATTGTGATTAATGTCACCACAGTGGAATTTCCTCTTGTCAGGCTTTTTCCCTGCTTTGTTCTAAATACGATGGTTTGAGGCAGGCCACTGTGAATAAGATGACATTTTTCCACATTTGTGCCATGATTAACACTGTTGTGAAGTGTTTGTAATGGTCTCCATTTATTTACATTAAGCACAGCTTTGGACAAATTTGACTGGTCTCTGGCTGTAATAGCCCATGAGACAACTAATACAACTCCAAACACAAAACACATTCATCCAACTCTGCCAGGAGCCAGGGGAGATGGGCCTCTGATGGATGACCAGTTGGATGTGACGGTCAAGATAAAGCACTGTGTGTGCTGTGGTGCTCGCGTGTGCATGTTGGCGAGGTAGAATTTACCTAGCAGCCACTGACGACGCCAAAAAAACACAGGTCCACTTGTCACTCCGAGCCCTTTCCCCTCTCCCTGCCCCTTAATGAATGTCCAAATGCTTCGGAAGAGACAAATTACTCATGTCAACTGCTCCGAGTCAATTCAACATTCTGTCACCTACTTACTTATCCAAGTGTATCACTAAGGATTTATACTGACAAAGTAAATTCATCTTTTTTGAAGGAGGTCAAGATGCTGATGAATGGAGCCTCTAGCTTAAAACAATTGATCACAATTATGCTGTTAAGTAGTGGCATCCGATGGAACAGAGCAGCTAATAGGACCCTGAGGGGAGGAGGTGGAGTGGAAGTGTCTGATTAGTGATTGTAAAACATCCAGAAGTTTATGTGTGACAGGATGAGCAGCAAAAAAAACACATAGATGCTCCTGATGTATGACAGGGAGGAAATTGGTAGAACCTGATTTATCACCAGATAAACCTGTGTAAGTTTCTTCTTTTAGGGTCTTATGAATAAACTCTATTCCTTACACAGAGATAGGCATTAAAAAGAATGTTGTTACAAATACTTGCTCATAAAATGTATCAAAATAAAACACAAAATAATGGCTTTACAAAATATTTATTTAGCTTACCATGCATTTTAAATGATAAAAATCCATTCTGAAAGCAACCACACACAGATAAACACTGAAGACAGAATTATCTGAACTATAATGACTGATTAATTCACTATAATGTACATTTCCACATACAACACACTCCATGAGTCCAGTAGAGTCATGTCAGACTTTTCAGCATCTGAGCACAAAGAAACTGAGGAGCAGCAGAGCAGTGAGCAGAAGAAGACACTGCTGTTGAAACCTTCCCTAAATTCATCAAAACAGCAGTTCAACATGGAGGAAGAGTTCAGCTTGTGTTCACAGCAAATTAGAAAGAACGCATTAGAAAACATCGATCTACAATGAAAAAATTGTCAAATAAAAACACGTGTATATATATATATATATATATATAGCTTTTTCAGTAATTAAGCTCATCTGTTTCACCTGCCCAGCCTGCCACTCTACTGCAATCAGCGACATCTGTTTCACCTGCCGTGCCATCAATATATACTCACCTCTCACGCTTCCTCTTTGCCAGATTGTCCTCTGTAACCTATATGACTCTCCAGCACTTTCTTTGGATCGGACCTCTCGTTTATGACCCTGCCTGCCCCTGACTATCGAGCCTGTCTCCAGCCTGGAATATCGGACCTGCCTTCTGTCTCCTGAACCACGTCTCCTGCCTAGTCCCTGAAGACCCATTCTGCCACGGGTCTCGGACTTCCTCACTCTCCGGCTTCCCCGATCCAGCCCGTCAGCACCGACTCTGGACTCCGCACTCAGCTCTTTGTCTCACTGACTCCTGCAGACGGGAACGCAACACCGATGGGATTCCCCAGCTCCAGTACGTGAGTGCTACCCACCTGCCGTCAGCCTCATGCTCCGCCAGGCCTCCCATCGCTGTCAATCAGCCGCCTCAGAGCAGCTCGTTCTCCGCCACACAAGGAGCTGTGGGTCTCAAGATTATCCTACCTCTATTTAACAGTGTGTTAAATAAAATCCCTGTCAGTTAATTTCTGGTCTTATGAGTATTGCTTTTGGGTCCACACCTAGTGTTCGTGTCAGAACAATCTTGCCATATAATGGACCCAGCACGCTCACCCTCTTCAGATGACCAGCTCGAGTGGATTGAAGAGGCACTCCGCAAGGAACTGCCTGCCGCCACCTCGTCAGAGAGGCACCAGACCACAGCGGCAAAGTGAGCCATGACCTCTTTGGGCCAATAGGTTCAACAGCTGGCGGCTATGCAGGCACCCCCGGCCGCTCCTCCAGCCCCTCCCTCGCCCCCGGTTCCAGTGCACGGGGCGGCACCTGAACCCAGAGTCGGAGCTCCGGAGCGGTATGCAGGAGAACCAGAAGGTTGTAACCCGTTTCTCACAAATTGTTCTATCCTGTTTTCCCTTCAATCGTATACCTTTGCTTCTGAGGAGGCTCGTGTGGCATTCGCCATCAACCATCTGACCGGCTGGTCAACCGGTCCAGCCGGTCACTGGGGAACCGCTTACTGGGAGCGATGCACACCAGCCTGCTCCTCCTTCCAAGCCTTTTCGGAGGAGCTCCGCAAGGTGTTTGGACACATTGCCCTCGGCCCCGACGCCTCCGGAGGTTTGAAGATCAGGCAGGGCACCTGGACTGTAGCTAATTATGCCATTGAATTCTGCACCCAGGCCCAGCTCAGTGAATGGAACTCGGCAGCGCAGTGCGACACTTTCCTCAACGGGTTGGCGGGCTACATGAAGGATGAGTTGGTTTCGTTCGATCTTCTTTCATCTCTTGATGGGCTAATTGAGCTGACAGCCAGACTGGACTGCCGCTGCTTCGATATAACCCTCACATCAACTGGGTCGCAGGAACCATCTTGGGATGGTGACCCTGACCTGCGACACGACGGAAGATCCCACCTCCGCTCCCGACCTGGCCGGAGTGCCAGCGGAGTTCCATGACTTCCGGGAGGTATTCAGCAAGGTCCGAGCCACGTCCCTGCCTCCACACCGCCCCTACGATTGTGCTATCGACCTGCTACCCGGAACGACTCCACCACGGGGATGACTCTATTCCTTCTCTGCACCAGAAAAGGGGGCGATGGAGACGTACATTAACGACGCCCTGGCCACAGGTCTCATCTGACCCTCCTCCTCTTCAGCTGCGGCCAGTTTCTTCTTTGTGGATAAAAAGGACAAGACTCTTCACCCCTGCATCGATTACCGAGGCCTCAATGATATAACAGTAAAGAACCGGTACCCCTTGCCACTGATCTCAGAGGCTTTTGACTTGCTGGAAGGAGCAACCATGTTCACCAAGTTGGAACTCAGAAACGCGCATCATCTGGTCAGAATCAGAGAAGGAGATGAGTGGAAAATGACTTTCAACACCCCGACGTTTTCCAGGCTCTTGTAAATGAAGTTCTCTGGGAATCTCTGCTGAATCATTTTGTCTTCGTTTACCTCGAAGACATCCTCATCCTCACCATTGAAGAACACGTCCACCACATGCAAACAGTCCTCCAGCGACTCCTCAAGAACTCCCTTTATTTGACGGCCGAGAAGTGTGAGTTCCACTCCTCAACCGTCTCGTTCTTGACCCAGATGGACCCGGCAAAAGTCTCTGCTGTAGCCTCCTGGCCAGTTCCGGAGACTCGAAAGCAACTTCAGCGGTTTCTGGGATTCGCCAACTTTTACCGGCGCTTCATTCGTGGATACAGCACAGTGGCCGCTCCCCTCACAGCCCTGACTTCCCCCAAGGGGTGTGTGTGTGTGTGTGTGTGTGTGTGTGTGTGTAATTTTATTTATTACACACACAGTCTGTCCTTAGACCCTCAGTTCGGGTGAAGCAAAACTGCCCAAAACCCCATCTGGGAAAATTGTAGAAACCTCAGGAAGAGCCACACAAGAGGGATCCCTCTTCCAGGACAGACAGACAATAGGTGTTGTGTGTGTGTATATTACCTGTACATTGCTCCAACAAATGCACAAATGAAACCACATGTTGTTGCTGAAAATATCTTCATTCAGTCAAAAAGTAAATTTTTTTTCTTGCAATATATGCTTTAAACAAGTCACTCACTATCAAACAAGGTTTTATTTTGGTATTCACAACAGTTGGCTGAGGTGAGGGAAAGACTGTGGCCATGGTTTAATATTTATTTGCTTAATATACCCACCATACACCCAGACTGCCTCCTTACAGTTTGCAAGCACTTAGTAAACCTTATTAAGAACACCTCGTTGCATGAACCAGTGCCAACTTGGCAAGACACATAATGATTGACTTCACAGTTAGGGTGTGACATGAGGCTATAAAACAGGGGAACCCAGGAGACACAGACAGTGAGACAGAAGGCCTAATGAGGTAATGTGTTTATTGCAAGGTGGGATCCAAGGAGGCCTGAAAAGAGCTGAATTCAACTTGAAGTGGACAAACAGTGACAAGCACAAAAAGACTAAATTATTAATAAGCTGTTTTAATGATGAATGAAAATGAATATTCCACTAATTTTACCGTTCACATGCAGTCATTCATACTGGTGAAAAAGAGGGATTTTTTCAAAGTTTTGCATCGGTGGCATACGTTCCACTGTGTGAACGCAGTTGTGCCCTTTCAGTCCTTCAAACACTTTCTTGAAAAGGTCAGCTTTTCTATATAGACCATGACCATTGTTCATGTCATGTTTCAAGCCAAAGGTAAATGCTGTATCTGTTTTTGTAACAGTCACATTAGTTTTGTATTTTAGCACTAACCATAATCTTTTCCTAACCTTATCCAAGTAAACTCAACCAAACCTTAGGCATGACATTGTCACAGCCTCAGTGCAATAGTTATGTAGTATTTTTTTATCTATCAGTGGTATTTTGTGGAAGCAAATTTCCTGCATATATGATGTTTTTGGGAGTGAATGTTAATTGACCTGTCATTTAGGTATGAGGACGTAATCCAACAGATACTGCAAATAAAATTAGGTTTATTTTAAAAGAAAAGGGCACATAAGTGTTACTGTGGTGTCTCAATACTGTCTTTCTCCTCAAACTGTACATGCCCAGCTGTATCAAGTCATGGCAGTCCCTTGTCTCAATAAAGACAAAACAAGGTTTCTTCTTTGCACTTCCACATGGCTGAAATGACTCATTCATTTGAAGCAACAAGACTATTTGCAGACTTGAAACAATAACACTTAGATTTGAAGTATAAATAAATCATTTAAAATAGTTTGAATTTTAAATGTAGATATTGATTTCAAGTGAAATAAATCAATGTGCTCAAATGTGCTCTGATTCACATTTGAATGGACGTTTTTTTTCACAGCATGATGAAGTTATTGTTACACACATAAAACAGGTGCTACTGTCAGCCCAAAGAAAAAGTGGCATTGAAGAATTACTGAGGAACAGAAGTCATACAGGCAGCAAAATGCTCCATCAGTCTTGGAAATGAGGGAATCACTTGTGTGGGTTGTGTGTCACCAGTCAGAACAACACTGAAATCATATGAGCTGTTTCAGTGTCTCTGAACACTAAATAGCAGAATTATACCAGAAAATAACATTTCATTAGCTAGAAGTAAACTTTATAGGTTATAATACTCTTAGCTTGATTAGTTGTGCATTTTCACCTTCAGTCTGTAAACAGACTTGAGTTGCCTCAAAGCCTCATGTAAAACCATGGATTATACGCAAGGTAAAATATCTAATTGCACTCTGTACACATAAGTATGACAGATAAAAGCCTTTTTTTTTTTAAATTTTGTTAAGGCTTAATCTAAACCCAAGGGGGAATTCATTTCCTAACCAGCGTGCCTTGCAATTTGCTCTGAGACTATACTTAGGAGAGCTGAAGGACAGAAGGCAAATCCCAGAGAAAAATATGATGTGTCGAATGAAATAATTTCTTAATGAGGGAAGTCATTACACAGTTTGACCCAAATCTACTCATTTTCTACACTGTTATAGGAGAACGTGAGACAAAAAATACAACCCCAAATAAGGAATAGTTGGAACAGTATGGAAACTGCAAAACAAAAAAGAAAGCAGTGATATTAAAATGTCCTTTGACTTATATTTCATTGTAGACAGTATGAACACAACATGTTTCATGTTTTGTCTGGTTAACTTCATTTCATTTGTAAATATACATCCATTCATCACATTCAGGCTGAAACACATTGTAGAAAAAGTTGGGACAGGAGCAATTTAGTACTAATGATGATGTGAATGAACAGGTGATCATCATGATTTTGTCCAAATGCAGTATCCAGGAAAGATCTAGACTTTTATGAGCAAAGATGGGCTGAGAATCGACAGTTTGTCAACAAATGTGTGAGAAAATGATTGAAATTTTTCAAAACAAAGAAAGATAGGAAGGGATTTGGATATTTCAGCCTCTATGATGCAGAACAGAATTAAAAGATTCAAGGAAACTGTGTGTATTTCATTTTGTAAAGGACAAGTGTTAAGTGTTAAGTTAAGACAAGTCTAAGCTCAACACCATGATCTCTGATCCCTCAGACGACACCGCATCAAGCACCGTCATTTGTCTAGGCCTGATAGAACCACATGGATCAGGATTAAGAACCGCTATTAGTCTAGAGCCGATACAGCCACATGGGTCAGGATTAAGAACCGTCATTCGTCTAGAGCCAATAGAACCACATGGATCAAGATTAAGAACCGTCATTCATCTAGGGCTGATAGAACCACATGGATCAGGATTAAGAACCGCCATTCATCTAGAGCCGATAGAACCACATGGGTCAGGATTAAGAACCATCATTCGCCTAGAGCCAATAGAACCACGTGGGTCAGGATTAAGAACCACCATTTGCTGACAGCCGATAGAACCACATGGGTCAGGATTAAGAACTGTCATTCTTCTAGACCTGATAGAACCACATGGGTCAGGATTAAGAACCGTCATTCTTCTAGACCTGATAGACCCACATGGATCAGGATTAAGAAGCGTCATTCATCTACAGCCGATAGAACCACATGGGTCAGGATTAAGAAGCGTCATTCGCCTAGAGCCGATAGAATCACGTGGGTCAGGATTAAGAAGCGTCATTCGTCTAGAGCCGATAGAACCACGTGGGTCAGGATTAAGAAGCGTCATTCGTCTACAGCCGATAGAACCACATGGGTCAGGATTAAGAACCGTCATTCGTCTAGAGCTGATAGAACCATGTGGGTCAGGATTAAGAACCGGCATTCGTCTACAGCGGATAGAACCACATGGGTCAGGATTAAGAACCGTCATTCGTCTAGAGCTGATAGAACCATGTGGGTCTGGATTAAGAACCGTCATTTGTTGACAGCCGATAGAACCACATGGGTCAGGATTAAGAACCGTCATTCGTCTAGAGCCAATAGAACCATGTGGGTCAGGATTAAGAACCGTCATTCGTTCACAGCCGATAGAATCACATGGATCAGGATTAAGAACCATCATTCTTCTAGATGGTGAGATGGTGAGTTGGTTTAGAAATTATATGTATGGAAGGGAGCAATATGTATATGTAAATGGTCACAAATCTCAACATAAAAATCAGATATGGAGTCCCCCAGGGATCAACTTCAGGGCCACTTGTCTTCATACTGTACATTAATGACTTTGTAAATTCTTCTAAAAATCTACATAAAGTATTATTTGCTGATGACACCAATTTATTCCTATCACACAAAAATGTAAATGATTTACAAAATAATCTCAATTAGGAAATGGTTAAAGCTGATACATCGTTTAAATGCAATAAATTATTCTTCAATATTAGCAAGACAAACGTTTTCGTCTTCCGCTCCTATAGAAATTAAAATAATATTGAATATGTACGTATTAAAATAAATGGGCAGGTTATTGAGAGAGTGAAGTCCACTAAATTCCCAGTGGTACATATTGATGAAGTTCTAAATTCCAAGGGCCATATTGATGAACTGGTGAAAAGATTGCCCAAATATGCTAGTTTATGTTTTAAGTTAAGACTGTTTCTTCCATTTTTAGCTCTTTTAACATTGTATCAGACTTTATTTGCTCCTCATATAAATTTCTGTAATGCCATTTGGTGCAACACTTGACTAGTTATCTTGAGAAAATACAGATTTTACAGAAGAAAGTTATACGTGCTATGTCATGGTCCAAGGTAAATGCTCCTACATACACTCTCTTCCACAGCTACAGCCTTCTGTAGCTCACTGAATGTAACATCTTTCAAAGTGCCTGTATAATGAATACTGTTGTACATGAACTCAGTTGCAGACTGTGAACTTCCAATTCCAATTAAATTTCCTTCACACACGTACAGGACTAGACAAAAGCATCTTATAAAAAGGAAAAAAAAAACTTAAACTTAGATGTACCAGCTTCAGTGTGGCTTGTAGAGGCCCTCAGCTGTGGAATGAGATTAATAATACTATAAAAATGTCTTCATCTGTGTCTGTTTTTAAACCTAAGACAGCAGTTATTATTAAAATATATCGAAGTGGCTGGAGACATCAAAATTCTTTAGAAATGTATGTTAAAACTTATGTTGCCTCTTCTTATTGTCATATACATTTGTTGTATATGTCTAATGCATCTTACTTATCAAACTGATGGTATGACTAATGAAACAGGGATCAGGATCAGGATTAAGAACCGTCATTCATTTCAACCTGATAGAACTACGTGGATCAGGATTAAGAACCGTCATTCATCTGGACCTGACAGAACCACATGGATTAGGATTAAGAACCATTGTTCATCTGGACCTGATAGACCCACATGGATCAGGATTACTGTGACATGTGGAATGTGTCCACATTCTTTTAGTAGTCTGAACAGGAATGTGAGGTGAAGTGAAACTCAGTGTCAACAGCATCATATTTAAGTATTTTAAAGACATCTGAAATTTACCAAAAGGTCATGTAGTATCAGATTTTTTTTACAGATATATGACTGCATGAGTTTGTAATGCATTCCTAGAGGCATCCAGATACAGGACATTGAGGTGCTGTTTAGTTAAAGGGGCTACCTTTGGGACCCTTAGAGGAACAGAGGGCAGAGACAGTGATATTCAGAGGATTTCATACTGGCTTTGGGTCTTCTCCAGGTTATCCATGGGACCCTATATGCAAGCATGACAGTGTCTGCAGAGATTCCTTCTTCATCTTCGCATCATCACTGCACAATTAACAACACTCACAAATATATTTTAGTGTTTCATATGTGTAAAGCTGCCTGAGACACTGGAAAGAGGATTCACCATTTTCTTCTTCTGTGAGAAAATACAATATCCACAGTTGACATAATCTAGTATAATTTTATGAAGATGAAGATTCAATCATCACTAAACCATATGTCATGAAGAAACCCAATAAAACAAATAAAATTTTCACTGTTTTCATACCGATATTTATGGTGTATTGATTGATTCACAATATCATCTCAAGCAGTGAATAGCAGCCATGAAAACACTCCACCACTCTAAGAAGCATTTCAAATCCAGTCTGTTCAACTTGAAATTAAAGCTTATGTTTTAGGCTATAGATGAGATTCTTTATTTGCGTATATCAAGCGGGGAAGTCAGATCTTACCACAAGTGATCACTCGAGACACATTTGGGGATGCATTTTAATGCCCCAAATATGTGAACAGGTGCTTAAAACTGAACATCTGAGGTTAGATATCACCAAATGGATTTCAATGCAAGGTCTGAACAGAGTGACAGCAGTTTTAAAAGAAAAGTTTTGAATAGGCCCATTTTCAAGAGCCTCTCTCCTCTCAAGCATTATCATCCACTCTAAGGCCCAGTTCAGACCAAACGAGAAGAGCTGAAAACTTGCAACTATTTGTAATTCTCTGGTCTGCAGCATTCTGAAAATCTGCCAGTTCACACCATTGCAACGAGACAGTGTATCATAGGAATGACTCTGCTTTTTGTTCTCTTACTTCTTACTACAATGACATTTCTGGTATGAATGAAACAAAGTCTGAAGTCTTGTGGCCCATTTAAAGTTGCAACCATGTTCCTACATTAAAGTATATTGAAAGAAGGATGGGTTTGACCCCTTTCATAATGTCTTCCCATTGTAATGACTTTTGCAGTTTTCATTACTGTGGTATCTTGGATCACAGAACTGTACAGTAGCACACCATTCCTGATTTCCATACATTTTCATGTGTAATTTGTTTTTTCTTAAAGCTGCTTGTTAAAGGCCAAAATTTGTATGAAAGAAGATGAAGAAGAAAAAACTAGAACGTAGAACGATTTGTAGGTCCTGCCCATAGGCTGTATATGTCATGGATCATGTGCGAACCCAAATGCAGAATGACAGAAGCTGGTAAATTCACAGTGCAAGTATTTATTGAATAACACAGGACAGATATAGCAGAAAGGCGGCGACTCTCACAGTTGGGTTCCTGGCTTACTTGGCAAGGGCAGTGGAGAGAGTGCCACAAACTGGGAGTAAACACTCACAAGTTGGTTCTGCCGTGAAGCGATGATGCTCGTTGAGCAGAGACCCACCAGGGTGGGCAGCTGGATCACAGTCGTCGGGACTGGCGAACAAGTCAGGTGGCCGGGGTGGAAGAGACACTCAGCGGTCAGGGACAGAAGGCAGGTCATGGTACCAGGAGGCGGACAGAGCTTGGTGATAAGAGATAAAAGGCGGGTCAGGGTACCAGGAGGCAGGCAGGAATCGGCGGTGGGGGACAGGAGAACAGGTCCAAGGTCCGGGGTTGAAGACAGGCTCGAGGGTCGGGTGCAGGCAGGATCTGGTACCGGAGGAGTGTCAGAAGGGAAATGCTGGAGAGTCATGAATAATCAGTGGACAATCTGGCAAGGAGTGAGTCTGGCAGAAGACCTTAAGTAGTCTTCTGCCAGCTGGTAAATTATGGGCAGCTGGGTAACACAGGTGAGTGGAATGAGACTGATTGCTGGGAGAGTGGAGTGTGGCCAGGTGAGAGTGATGAAGCTGATTGGAGAGAGCAGGCAGGGCATAACAGTATATAAAGATGGACACAGTGACAGCTCCCCAGAACTGAAGCCAAAGCCTTGTTGATCTCCCCCTTGTGGTTGGCTACAATATAGCTCATATATCCCATCCCCTCCATGTTAATCTATGGGACTTTGGCCAAACACTAAAGACTCATGAGACTGATTTGTGTCATCTTTGTGATCAGTTTGTTTTTAATAAGTTATTTGATGATATAAAAGGTGATTTGCACATGTAATGAAAATAATCAGGCAGTCAGGTGGACATGATGTTACTGAATACATCATGACTGACTCAATACAAATTACAATCCTGCGACTGCGGTATTTTGACTTTATTTTTATACATTGTGAGGAAACAGTGTTGCACCATCCATCTTTATATACACTCCAGATAAGTGGTAATAAAGATAGTGGTAATAATATTTTAACTTCTGTTCACCATCCATACATCCATCCATCCATCCATCCATCCATCATCTCCCGCTTATCCGGGGCCGGGTCGCGGGGGCAGCAGTCTAAGCAGG
>JAPQRN010001117.1:0-13669 GCA_037367275.1 Coranthus polyacanthus | reverse complement strand
TTGTTGGGTTTTCCTCTGTATAATATTGCACTTTGTTAAGTGTTTTGATATAAACTTGTATTGTGATTTGGTGCAACATAAATAAAATGTAACTGAATTGAACAGAATTGAATTGTTTTGAATTGAATTTGGATACTAATCCAGCAGGTGTTGATAATGCAAAACACATGGATGTCAACAGTTAAAAAACTCCAAAGAAGAAGAAATAAATGCTAATTGTGTCTAATTATTACAATGTTTAGAATTTTAGATGTCTAGAATGTCTAGAATTGTGTGTTTTTTGATGTTGAGAAATCATAAAGGATCAATATCATAAGTTTCAATATCTGGAATATCTAAGAAACAAAATGCATACTGCAATAGGAAAAGCAGAAGAGTGTGCAAACAGGTGGGGATATAAACTTTACAGTCATGAGTCATCTGTTTCTTTAAACGTCATAAATCGGCTCCAAAGAAGTTTGATGAAAAGCTGATCTGGTGTAAAAATGAGTGTAAAAAGATGAATGAATGAACTGCAATGTCTGTCTGCAATGTCTTTTTCATGTTGTTGTGTTCAGGGCGGGACACTTATCTTACATGTGACGTTTGGTATGGATTGAAAATAAACATTTTCTGAGACAATTTCAATTCGACACCTGGACATATAGCGTCACAACCACCTACTGTTTCCATAAATTTTCATCCTCAACATATTAAAACTGGACTGACCAAAGTTGAAGTCGATTGAATAAAATCTTTAGGAGGAGTTTGTTAAAATGCAATGTGAGTAAATTGCCAAAAATGGCCATGAAATTCAAAATGGCCGACTTCCTGTTGGGTTGAGGTCATGGGCGCAGGAGACTTTTTTGTAGATCTAGGTGTGGTACATGTATACGCAATTTTGTTTGGATTGGTGAGATTTGCGGTGGGAGCAGTGGATGTTAGGGAGTGCTACTGAGTGTGTTTTGGTTGTAATGTCAATATTGTCATGTCATTGTGTTCAGAGCAAGACGTTTGTCTTGTTTGTCTTGTTTGGTGCAGATTGGAGATGAAACTATGGAGTTATTACAATTTCAGACATCAAAATTCGTTGGCCTCCCCTGGACATATGGTGTTACGACCACTTACCATTACCATAACTTTTCATCCTAAACATGTTAAGACTGCACAGAAAAAAATGTAAGTTGATAAAATCTCTACGAGGCTGTCGGCTCGGGGCCCTAATTTCATGTGTCAGATTGGGCCCTAATTAGGCCAGATGCAAAAATAACAGTAGCGTTTTAAAGCCAAAAGAGGCCACAGAAAATGGTCCTTAAAGACTCAACAGTGACATCTACTGGTGTAGCTGAACATCTGAATACTCTTTTTCCTCTCAGACCACACGCGCTAGAAGGTAATTTTGGATTTTTTAACCCAATGATGCCAAAAAAACTATCTAGGACTGCAGGTTAAAGGAGGTATTAACAGTGGTCAACATTCATCCAACACTAGACCCTCCTAAACCCCATAAATCATACACTCTGGACCTGGAAGTTAAAAATGGTGCCACTTACTACACATTCCCTTCAATCAAATGACTGTTGTCTTTGATGTATTTGTCATGTCTAGGTAAGTAGTGGTGATTGCTGGGTAGTATGTATTGTGATGTTCAATATCAAGTGTCTATTTGACCATGTGAGGAGATGATGCGACAGTAACAGTGCTGGTCAGCCTGTAGCAGAAAAGCAGAAAGGAATACTTGTGTTTTTAATTCCAACATGTTCCAGCAGCTTTTACACAGTATTCCCACCAAACTAAAAAAAACAGTGTGACATTTGAGTGTGACATTTTTTCTTATGGTAGAGCTGCATCTTCCTCACTTGTCTGCATTGCAGTATTTGCAATTAACAATACTGTAAAGACACAGAGAAAATCAATCAGAATTGATTATCTGAGTGCATATACAGCACATTATTACAACCACAGCTGCATGTTAGCCTGTAAAAAACCAGCAGCTCCAGTCACTTTAGCGCTAATGGTCCCACATCTCAAATAATATTTTATTTTTGATAGACCTGATTATATAATCAGCCTGACACAACATGTAGAACATGTGTGTGTGTGTGTGTGAGTGGAGCTACAGCGTGTGTCTCATCATTCACATTTCTGCTGTTTGTCTCTCACTTCATTCTTGCTGCCTATGCTCAGTCAGGCCTTGAAATCACTAATTTCCCATGAGCTTCCATCTTTTCTCAGAGATCCAACTTTTTTTTTTTCTTTTTTTTTATCCAAACTCTGGCACGGTCCCCAGAAAAAAAATCACAAAGAAATCCCCCAGATAATATCAGATGCAAATCTAAGTAATTGAATCAGCGGACCTGGAGACACACGGCGGCCTCATCGTTATTAGTGTACAGTATGGACAGGCACGCTGGTGGGTGTGTGGGTGTGTACATTACACTCTATGGTTCTGATACTGCATATAACAGCCTGTCCCTTGTCAAATAATCAAACACAGGCCAAAACATGCCAGAAGAAAAACAGGATGTAAAATCACGGTGCATGTTGATAGTTTATTATAAAAGCTTCAGCTGCAAAAATTCAGTGCCTCCTACAAATATGTCTAAGCTTTACTTAAATCACCTTTAAAACATTTGATTTAAATTCCTCCTGTAACTAAACCCCACCCACATACTCTCCATTACTTTGAAATATGTCACATGACTGAATATAAAGACGCTTTAACTACCATCAGGCCACTAAGGGAACTCTTATTACACATTCCATGCTGTTTTATGCAGAAAAGGAGCAAACAAATAACTATTGATATTTGTCACCCAACACAAGCAACAGCAACACTCAATCAACTCATTGAATGTTCACTCAAGAGACAGTAAGAGTACCATTGTAAATGACTCACAAATGTTTTATAATTAGGTTATTAACTGGGGTTGTGGACACTTTATAATTCAGCAATAAGCTGTTATAGCACATTAGAAAACAAGGACAATAGTGACCTGTTGTTTGATACATAGGGAGTCCACATTACATTTACTGTTAATCCTCAGATCTCACTGGTTACTGAGCTTCCTTTGTTTCCATCAGAGGCTTTTATACCTGCCAGCTTTAAATTACAACCATTTAACCACCATCAGCAGGTCTTAAGACTGAAACATTTTTTTCATTTGTCATCAAATTAACTGACACTGTGTTTGAAATGCACCTCACACCTGTGATTCAGCTCTGTTCATTGGTTGAATGTAAGTTCAGTTTGGGCACTTTCACACATTCCTCATTTGGTCCAGACTTTCACCCAAACCAAATATGAGTGAAATCTCATCCGGACCAGAGTGCGGACCAAACAGCTGGTTTTTGGTCCAACCAAAAGAGATGGTCTCATTTCGGATCAAACTGAACCATGGTTCGGTTCATGTACAGTGTGAAAACAATTTTGTTGGATTTGCAATTTCAGACCTATAACAGAAAGTTACACAAGGCTATCATTGCCAAAAACAATAGCCTTTCTTTTGGTTGCCTTTTAACATCAGGCAAGGGACAGCAGATGAAAATTAGTCCTGTTGGCTAATTTCTGTTGATTAATGAGCACTGTCCCTATCAAATAAATCAATAAATGAAAAATGAAAAAACGAAGAAAAACAAATGGAAGCTGGAAAAATACTGATGTCTCTTGCATTCCCGTCTATAACAGGAGACGTAGCACACACAGATGATGACAGCAGGATGTATTAGTCCTCTATATACAATGTAACTAAAAGTGAACGCTGGTTCAGATGTTCAGGTATGGAAACCCCTGTTAGTAAGTAGTAGATATGTTATGTGTGTGTTTGTGTTGTTCCGATTGTTCTCCACAGAAATCATAGCAGAAAAAGAATGAGGTCCAATGAGATGATGCCAGTAAAAGAGCACCAATCAAACAATGCGGAAATAATGACAAAATATATTTTGCTTTCATACAGGTGAATGGAGACGATTATCACGATTATGTAAAATAATCAGGATTATCTCAAATAGTTGTGACAGGCCTAGTTGTGTGCAGGACTGTGTGTGTGTCCCTGAAAATAAGTGAGCGTAGATCAGAAATGACAGATAATTTAATTTCTTTGATAAGCTGTGAGTTAGTGTGCTAACTAATTGGACATTTTAACTGTGTGTTAAATTGCTGCTATAGTTTGTGCAATGACAACAAATGCAGCTTATATTAAGGACCAATAGAGTGTTTCATGTAATACAGGTGCAATTTGAGGTACATGAGCAGTTTGCAAACAGTGCTTTATAACTCTAATGCAATTTCTCCACTGACGATATCGCCACATATCACCTCGATTAGGCACATGTTCTTTTGTGTTTCTGTTATGTGAGAGCAGTGACCACCAGGTACTATCAGATACGATTTTTAGTATCACCTTTGCTGAGGTTCCAAGCGAGCTAAAGCAATACTAAGGGTGACATAAAATCATGCAGATCACAGATTGGTCTATCCAGATTTGTCACTGCATCAATACGTGTGTGTCATCATGTCACGGCACAGGACACTGAGCCAAGCTAATAGGGAGACTGAATCAATGCATGAAGACTGTTATAACATCTTTATATTGTGTTCATTAATGACTTATAAAGTGATTACAACCTAATTAATGACCTAATTATGAACCATTTATATGTTCTTTATAAGGATTGTAAAGTGCTATCAGACAATTTCAAAAAAGTAAAACATGCAACTCAAAGCTCCTCTAGATATGTCAGGATTTTCACGGATAACAAATAGACAGTAGACATCTATTCTTCAGGCTGCATTCCAGCTATAGGCCACCGGTGTGCTCCCTCTCCTTACTAACTCTATTAAAGGAAATCCAATTTGGTCCTTTTCATCCTGTGATGTTGTAGAAAACCCAGTGCTCAAATACCAGGATACACACAGCGTGTCCTGGTTTGTTTGTTTAATGGCATCTCTGTGAGCGGAGGTGCCTTCAAACATCTCAAGAAATAAAACTGGAAAATCTCTTCTCAAAATAAAATAAGCTTCATGGAGGTAAGAAGAGGATGTTTTGCCAGCAGCAAGTAACACGACAGAGATGACAGAGGAAGCAAGTGACAGAAGTTCTGTGCAAACATTTGCCAAAGTTCCATCAAGGCAGTCTGAGTTCATACTGTGATCAAAGCAGAATGTGACTCTTCTTGGTCCAAAACCTTCATTTCATCCTCCTTATGAGAACAATATTGACATTTTGCTTATTTCTACGCCGTTTTGATCTTCAGCTTCTATAATGTACTTGTAAGAGATACATTTTGTACAAAAGCAGATTTTTCTTGACTAGATTTAGACATAGTGGCTTGATCATTATTAGTCTACATTATGGACAGGCAGGGTGTGTGACAGAATAAGTCTAGTCATCAAAAGACCATAGGCCTTAAAACTAGAAATTAACAATAACAACACTTAATACAGATAGGATAAGGCCAAACGCATCGCAAATTTTAACTGCATTTTTAGAAAAATCTAAATTTATGCGAGTTTCCATCCACTACTGTTGGATTATGCAAATATTAAGAGCTGGTTTGTTTGCCATTAGACTTATATACAGTAACAAACAACCTGAGCTGATAGACGTAAGAGGTATTTTTTACAAAAACCTGAAGCTGTTTGACATCTTTGACCCTTGAACTGAACCTCACATAACACTATTTCAAACTCTTCCACAGTTTGTCTTTGTCTAACATTTCTTTTCATTGTTGTTTCCATCTAGTAAGGTCTTTGTGTTTGTTTCTGGTATTAATTCAGATTTAGCATATTACTGGTTAAATCTAGCTCAGCATTAGCAGGAACATCTTATTAAGACAATGTCAGATATATTTTATTAAAAATATAAGATTATCTCATATTGCAGAAACTTTCTTTCCTTTTCCTTTGTGTCAGTGTACGGAATGAACTCATTTGAATTTGAAGAACTACTAACACACAATTTGACTTTTTATTTCCTTTATAGAGTCAGCATAACCACACTAGAGGAAATGTCCTCTGGGTGACCAGCCAAGAAGAGATTCTTAAAGGAACTTTGAACTTCGGGAAAAATGACTGGGCTTATCTTTGACTTGCTGCTGTGACTCTATTATAAGTTAATGTAAGAGAGCTTAGATAGATCGTTCTAATAAAGACAAGGGCTCCAATATTTACGCTTCTTCAGGAAACATATATACCAGATAGATTTCCTGCTCTCTGTAGGCTCAGGTGTACTGAGAATTCACAATGACACCTCACTGAGCTCTGTTAATATGAGCGGCATCCTGATAATCTGCTGCAGCTCCAGCCATTATGTGACTGAGAACACAGATGTGTGCTGCAGGTGGATAATAGAGAGGCGAAGTCCCACCCCTTCCAGTGTGCCCCATGGGACCTAATTTAAATTAAAATATGAATGGCGGCCAATGGGGAGAAACAAATAATACTTTGATCTTGTTTGAATTCTGCTATCAACTACAGAATTGATATTGTCAACTTGTTCTGCACTGCACATGCAGCTTTGTCATGACTAACTCGGGAACTGGAGGTCGCAGAAGCATCATTTGTTTTCCTTGTGAAGAGCAGACTCTCGCCTTTCCAATGAGGGTAACGATGTGCTTGTACTCTACAGAGATGTCTTCAGGAGCGACTTTCAGATGTGTAGGCTTTCAGTTTATGCATTTTCACAGTCTGATAGTTCAACAGTTTTACAACAAACTGCAACTTTCTTGACTTGTATAATTGTCTTTTAAAGTGATAAAAATGTGTAAATGATGGCATGATTCAAACGGAATCAAAAAATTACTTGTCTCTCACCATTTCTCACAGTTTTTTTCGAAGTTGGGTCCCAAGAGGAACAACTAGAAAGGGTGGGATTTTGTCTCTCTATAAGAGCCAGCAGACATGGGATGAGAGGACAATCGCTTTCACGGAATGGGTTAAATGATAAACACAAAGTAGTGCAGTGAAAGCAACCAAAAGAAATGGTGTAGAAGTACAGATGTTTCTATGAAAAATCAACTCAAGTAGTAAATATGAAAAACTACTTCTACCTGTCTATCACAATGTCAGAGAGGGGACCACATCACTGGCCCTGCCCATGTCACAGAAGCATGGCCAAACAGCTCACAATTGCTGGTTCATTACTGATTTGTTTGGCAGTGTTTGCTTCTGTGGTGGGTGTGGAGTAGAGTCGCATCTGACAGAAACTTAACGGTGATCTGCATTTAAAGCTGTCAGTCACAATCTCTCTGGAAACCGCCCCCGATTAACCATCTACTATTATTAGATGGTTATGAACATTATTAGATGGTTATTAACGTGATTATCCAGATCATAAACTATCCCATCTTATCTTTGCATTTACACCTGGTGTTTTTAATGTGCTCGCATCATCCTCAAAACCTGCATGTGAGTCATTTAAAGTGGTGGCGAATCAAGATATGCTATATTTATAAAAAAAGTCAATTTTAACGTTAGTGTTAACAGGATTACTCACCGTTATGTTTCTGGCTCCGCTTTGTCTAACATGAAAGTAGCTGCAACGTTGAATAGTCAAGTTATTCTTGTTCACCCGCTTTTCTTAGTAATATCTCTAACTTTATGATGAGCCACCTTTAGACGCTGCAGCCAGGACCACTGACAACCTGCTCAAACAGTTGTTTTGAAATGTCTTAATAAATGCACATATTTCTGTAGGAACTGTCCAGTTTTGCTTCAACAGCGCTGTCACCACAAAAAGCTACTCAGCATCTTGTTTCTTGAGGCTCCAGGGACGTGAATCTCCCATTTCTTTTCATTTTCATGGCTAGCTAACGTGATGTGAGTGCTCAGTGATATTCATAGATGAGAGGGGAATAATGATGTGGGTACAGATGGGAGCGTTTACACGTCTGTAAAATCTGTACACAATGCCAGCCAGACTACTTTCAGATCTACTCGAATACTGTTCATGACACATTTTCCACCTTGCATTAACATTTCTATACCAGGTATGAATGGGTTCAGAGTGTAGACTAGGTGCAGACGTTTAATTTTCTCAGAATGAAGTAGACTGAAAGGTATTTATGAAATGTTTGCCCAGTGACGCCAAATACCTTTCATGCACTGAAGCTTTAAATCCAGATATTTCACAGGTCAATCCAGTGATGTGTTGTGGACTTGTGAATTGGACTCAAACACAAGTCGTCCATACCTTGCACCACCACTATGTTACGTCTTTCATTTGTGAACCTCAGCCCTTTGAAGGTGACAATATTTACTAGACCTGAACACATAGCATTTTTAAAATGTATTTAACCTGGAAGGGCTCGTTGAGATTATAAGTCTTTTTTTCAAGAGTACCCCGGGCAAAACCAGCAGCACAGTTGACAGGGTTTAGACAATGTTACAGTTGAACATACACACGCATACATTGAATAAATTACAATTATAATCATGAATGGCAAATAATCAACAAAAATTCATCAGAAAATGATCAATATACAACTGAGGTACGATAAAACTACAAAAAAATTTAAAAAATCTACAGCCAGAAGCTTCTGCCACCAAGTAATTTAAAGTCCCTTTGAAAGTGTCCATGAAAGCAGCTCTTTAAGTTTCAGGTCATTTTGCAGATCGTTCCAAGCAGAGGGAGCAGCAGATTTAAATGATTTTTTTCCCAGTTCAGTGCGAATCTTTGGTTCAGACAGTATAAATCCTGGGACTGAAGACTGTAACTACTTATACTTTTCTGACTGAAATTATTTTGAAGATATGATGGAAGCAGACTTAAGATAGACTGATAAATAAGAATGCAGAGGTTTTAGTCTATTTGGTTGACAAGACATCCAACACGAGCATACAACAACATGATCATTTGTTTTCACGTTGAGCAGAATCAGTGGATTCATCAGTAACAATGTGAGCTCTGCTACAGCTCTCGTGTCTTCTCTGTTGCCAACAGGTCAGTTCTTAAAGAAGTGCAGAGAAAGCAATGTTGCACACAGTGCTTTACATTTTACAGATGGCCTTTGGCATGACAATCTCAGTGTGCCCATTATGTCGTCAGACAGCAGTGAGAATGAGAATACACACTGCTTTCACAGTCAATATCCTTCTCGGTATGGCATCGTGCAGCAAAGTGTTTCTGGTCTCTCATGCTAGTGAGTCATTTGTCAGCACTCACTTGGGTAACAGCAGCAGCGGTGGGCAGACCCACTAAAACCAGTTCATCAATCACTGAAGGCAGACATAATGCCACATACGTGAGCCACATGCTGACCAATCCAATCAAATGCACTCAAACACTGTCTGAACTACAAATCCCAATTAATGTGTCGCTCATCCCCTGTAGCAGCACAGCTGGAAAAGAAGGCTGTAGCACCAGCGATGCATTTCTGCAGAATAAAGATAACTGGAACACTGATAGCAATGCTTATTCTCCATCACAATAAGGACACCAACACACCCTGATGATATATGGAGATTAGTACAACTGTAATGTAGGTGGCTTTGTTTTCCTCCTTATACTTTTCAATCATTAGCAAATACGAAAGAAAAAGTCTGGAGAACAAATGTCACAGTAAGGAGAAGATTCCTGCGCCATAATGTATTCATTTGCAGGAAATGATGGTGTGAAAATACGGGGTGGGGGGGTTGTGGTGTTTGCTTGTTTGCATTCTGCTCCTCATTCCCTGCTTCCCAGTCCCTGCACACTCGGCTTCTCTGCATGCAAAAGAGGATCAAAATCAAACTTTTGCATGTTGATGTTTACACGAGATACCATAAATTAATTTGGTGTCTGCTCCTCCCAGTCCACACAGCGTGTTAATACAAGCATATGGCATTCATGAATAAAGATTCTGGATAAGTGAAAACACATTTCAGAAAGTTCCAAGTAGGGCAAAATAAAGATACAAATGATCGGATGTCGTTCCAGTTAAAGGTGCCCATAGTTTGTATAGGTACTGTAAATATTTTTATTTATACTAGTGGTTTAGATCCTGGGTAGAATTTAAAGAACAATGATCTAAAATTCTACACTTGTTTTGACTGTTTACATCTCTAAATCTCATTACATCAAGAAATGAAAAATCCACATATTACAACTCTATCATGGTTTTAAGATATTTTAACTTATTGTTGTGGAACTGATATTTCACTGTATTTGTTATTTTTTTAGATAGAGTGATGGATAGATGTTTTGTTTAGACATAAACTGAATTATAAAATTATTAATTAATTATTAATTAATTTCAGTCATACTTCATACATTCATCAAGGTGATCAAAGATGCAAGTTAGTCTTGTTTTCTGACTCATTATAACTGACTTAAAGCTGCAGGAAAAAAAAGAATAATTTGAAAATGCACCCCTTCCTTGTGCAGCTCTCTCCTCTCAGTCCAAATCAAAAGACTAATTATAAGTACAAATGAACCTGTCATCATTTCATGCTTTTGCACTTTTCCAAGCTTCCATGTTGAGCCACGGAGTAGAAAAGTTCTTATCTTGCACTTCTTAAGCACATTTTACTGTAAGTACAACTCACTTAGCTATATCAATTATGATGTACTCACCACTACACTTAACATCCCTGAAGATATTAAGAAAAAGGTTATTTAATTACATTTAATGATAAATTACAATTATTTAAATAAATGAAGAAAAGTCCACTTGTTTTTTTTTCATGGACAGGAATGTCACATCAAAATATTGATCAAATCTCACTATTTACTGTTATTTGAAGTTATATCACAACTATAAGTATGCAAATATTGATAATTTTACTTTTGATACATGCAATAATTTTTCCTTTAAGTCCTGAGAGTTTACTGTTACGATGAGATTGAACCTGGCCCTCACGTCTTTCTGTCTGGTCCAGCCTCTTCGCTGTCCTCCCGCCTCCCACTTCATCCCTATCATCCAATCACTGCATGCATTCAGACCTTCCATTACGTGCCTCATTGTCCCTGTTGATCGTCTCATAAGCATCCTCTGCCACCCTAGCTTCACCTACCACCAGTAGACTCTAGACTCTTTGCTGGGGCTAGGCTCAGACGCCTAGAGCACTCTGCCAGGACCTACTCCAGAACCGTCCACGCTGTCCTCAAAGTCGGAGTCTGTAATCCGGAGTCTGAGTCCCCAATAAATCAGTCTTATCACTTCAATTTCAGGTGGTGAATTATCTTCTAGTTGAACTTAGGGCTCGCCTCACCTCAGATCCAGTGATGTTAGAATTCATAACTAAACCAGAATTTACCAGAGCATTTCGATCAGCATCCCTGGAAATGTACCTGACCTTGAAACTTTTCAACAAGACACTTGATGAGTGAAGAATCCACAGTTCCACACTTACATAAGAATAACATTTAACGCTGTGGAACAGTAGGCTGTGTGTCTGCGCAAGAGAATGTAAATTATGAGGTGAAAAAGGCAGCAAATGACAAAGGATAATGAAGCAGATGTGTCAGCTGGAGGAGTTAATTCTACCACTGCACTACTGTAAATACTCAGAGATAGAACATTAATGAAATTAGCTTAATATTTTCCATTGAATTCAGCCCCTCTTTAATTGGATCTTGAATCCTTTCTAATGTCACACAATATGCTGCAGTAAATACATTTTTTTGAGGCTGTGAGAACAGATTAACCTTTTAACATCCACTCTTTTCATGGAATGCAACCCTGAGTTAGGGTTGGGTTTACAACAGAAGATGTGTAATGCCAATATACATGTAGACTTCATTTGAAAGGGAACAACTTCTAGTTTCTGCGTTTAACATGTGCTTGAAACACAACCTGAACTACATCAATTGAAACAGGGCTAAAATGCAAACCTAACCCCCAATGGATGCCGGTGATCTGGTGGATGTTCAGAGGTTTAGAAACAAAGAAAAAAGCATGTGATTTATTTTTTCTCTGAGTGCAATTTTCCTGTGACGGTTTTGCAATAATTTAATACAAGTTAATAGACTGTTTTTTGCCCCCAACCAACACAGAAAGATCCACCTGACATTACAGTTTTGAATCTGGATATTACAGAGACAGCAGAGACCACAAGCCAACTGCTATCCTGTGTTTGAAATCAATTTTACATGACGCAGGTACAGCTGAAAAAATAAGAGGGTCAAGATTAGATTTATCCTTCTATCTGAGAAGCACTTCATGTTCGTCAATTTTTGTGACGTACTTATGATTAATCACATTCTTTAAGAGGTTACAGGCCCTTGACCTATCTTTAGCCGCTTAGTCATGAGCCCCTGGTGGAGCCTTGGTGCCCTTGGTTTTCAACGCCCGGAGTACTCCTCTAGTGTCAATTTTCCATGTGCAGGGTCCAGTTAGAGGTCAATGTAAGTCCTTAGACGGCGGAAACTGATGACATGGACCAGATGACCGTGTTAAATAGCAATAACCTTAGTACAAGGTAGTTATGATGGAACACTAAGTTTGTGGAGCAGGGTTCTTGTCCTGTTTCTAACACTAACCCTTTTTCTAAATTTGTTTTTATGCCTAAACCTAACCAAACATATCATTATCTAGTCGTTTTTCATACTAACTCCTGCGTTCAAAAATGGCACTGCAAGACTACACTATGGGTTAAAATGGACACCCTGACCAAGCAACAGTACGTAAGTGTTGGAAAGGACAATGCGTCGATCTTTATGTAGTCACTTATGATGTCTTAATTGTTCAAGCTTTCTCTAATTCAAATGATGTAAGATGTGGTACATGTTTCTACAAAAAACCCCAAACAGGATGAAGGGAAATAAAGAAACTTGTTGCAAAATGCATTAAAATGCAATCATTGCATTAAACTCTGCATGATTAATCCCAGCGTACTTTAGAAGAGTATGATTATTTTATTTGGAGGTTGTATAAATACTCTTTTTAGTTTAGTTAGTTTTTCACATACCTATCAGCAATTGCTGGGGGGGAAAGGCAGAACTAGCTCTAGGGTTGTGCTTAAGCCAGAGGTGCTGAGTCTCATAATTGAAGCCAAAGGGCAGTGAAAAGGGAAGCAGGTCTAGCCATGAGACTGGAAAGTATTCACAAGAGGTTGATAAATGTCAGTCGTAAACATGTGCCAGATCAACTAAAGGTCTCAGCATCTCCTGCTATAACCACCAGCTTTTTAGCCAAAAACAATACAACAAGGCAGGAGCTGAGTGAAAACCTCCTCCTGGTGCAAAAAGCATGTTTTGTCACTCATTTTTTGTGGCGTCCAACCGTGCAGAGAGTTTAATATGAATATAATTTTGAAATATACGCCTCTGTGATTTCCACAGGCAAGGCTTCACACCAAAATATGACTATAGAGGTATTTTTCTATTATTATAGTATTTTTTTCTTTATATACTATATATAAAGATCAGGGGGTGATTTGTTAAAAAAAATCAAAAGGGGAGAAAAAAAATCATGAACCACAGTGGGCCTATATGGACCATGAATCCTATTAAACTATTTCTTGCAGGGTATTTCTTCAGCTGTTAAAGCATTTATAGATTTCCCTTTATAGAATAATTATGACAAGTATTAGTAATAAAGCAATTAAAGAACTTGAACTTATGAATATTTCCATTCATTTTTGCAAATTATTGTGATGTGACCACATTCAATAAAGCAAAAAATATTAATAGCATCTGACTCAAGACATAGTTCCTATAAATCCCACTTTCATTCGTCTCAATGGTCGATTTCAGCCCAAAAACACACA
>JAPQRN010001116.1:0-12500 GCA_037367275.1 Coranthus polyacanthus | reverse complement strand
GCCAATAGTTTCTTCCACAGAAGAAAGTCCTCACCTTCATCCATAGTTGCTGGGTGTTTTGTAGATATTTGTTTTTTGGGTGTTATGTCGCTGTAATTTGCTTGGCTTCATGCTGTCATTTGCTAGCATTTCACCACAAATGACACATTCTGGTCGAATTCTGTCTTGTTCCTCAATAAAACCAAATTGAAGATAACTCTCAAGATATAGCCAGACTTTTCTTTATAAGTACTGATGAATCTTCAGCAGTTGTGCATTTTTCAGACATCGTTTCCATTCTAACTTCACACAAAATAATGAATTGGGAGCAAAAAATGTGTAAAATAAATGTGTTTTAAAAATGTTTTCATCAGTAGACTTCTGACACAGTAAGTCAGTTACTATGATTTTATCCAGAATGTGAAAATCAAATTTTTATAACCTCACAACCTCAGAGCAGACAAAGCTTTGTTTTTGTGTTTGGCCTCCAATATGGCACCAGCACTGGTTGCTAGGAGACCTATGACACAACTGAAGAGCCTCTACATGAACTTCGATTACAGGTCTCAAAGCTATTATATTGATTAGCATGACTGTCTGTGCCATGAGATGAAAGGAAACCTTAAAATGCCTTTTGGGACGCTGGCATTATTCTGGTTACCATGGAGTATTCAGTCCAAACAATCCATATAGGAAAATGTGTTTGAAATACAGTGGATGCATGCAGCACCTTTCATTCCCCTTTGTCTTTGTTCTTTACTTCTGTCTGCAATCCACCCTCCTCTCTGTCTTTGCCTGTACATTAGGTGTTTATGATGAAGACAGCCAGTGGATGGTCCAGGTCAACAGACTGCAGAAGCTCATCGACCGCCTAGAAAAGAAGGTGACTTAAACCTTTATCCATACTCATATATTTCCCATCATCGTCTTTTCCACAGCTTTTCCTATTTTTATCTCGGTCTCTCTCCTCTCGCCATCGGAGCCATCTGGTCTTTACATCTCCTCTCTCAAATTAACCACAAATTATGGCGAGTGGATGCAGAATGACAACAAATTAACTCAACCCAATAACACCTGCCCACATTCAAACACATACACATATGTGTATGGGAAATATCAGCTGCTCACGATCCTCACAGGTTTCAAATATGAAGAAACGTCTTCCTACATAGGCTGAGCTACAGAAAGGCCGTGACCGCTGTTCCATCGATTTGTCTGATTTAATGTGTAGCATCCAGTATAATGTGCTCCTCTTCCAAGGTTCAGTGTGTGATATTTAGACCCCATTTATAACTGATATTAAAAATGTGATCTGTATCCAGAAACATAATCCGGATAATAAACAATATGATCTCACCTTTGCATTTACACTTTATTGCATTTTTAATGCATCCTCGTTGTCCTCATTGAGATCAGATCTCTGTCCTCCAGAGCAAAACCTGCACGTGTATAATCTAAAGTGGTGGCAAATTATGATATATGTTATAACAAAAGCCCATTTTAATGTTAGCCTTAACAGGATTACTCACCTTTGTTGTCTGAAGTCAAGTCTGTGGCACTGTCAGTGTTTGTCTCCACTCTGTCTAACGTTACAGTAGCTGAGATGTTGGACGGTCGGATAGTATCTTGTCTGGCTCTTCAAAATATGGGGAAGTTATTCTTGATCGCCTGCTTTTGTTCTTATTATCTTCATCTTTATGATGAGCCACTTTCCATTGTCATTATACCCAGGTCCACTGACAACCTGCTCCTCCATTTGTTTTGAAATGTCTTTGTAAATGCACCTGTTTCTGTAGAAACTGCCCTGCTTTGCCTCGACTGTGCTGTCACCACATAAAGACATTAAGCATCTCGTTTCTCGAGGCTCCAGGGATGTGAATCTTCCATTTCTTTTCATTTTCATCATGTTGGATAACCTTACTCACTGTTGTTTGCCGATCAGAGGGGAATGATGATGTAGGTACAGATGCAAGCCATGGATATATTAAGAGAACTGTAAATATGTAGTAATACATATATGATGCGAGCGTGTTGTACAATGCGAGTCGGTGTACCTCCAGATGTGGTCAGGCAGATCCGATCTGTTACACCTGGCCAAGGGGAACCTGAGCATAGCATAAAAAGTGACTCCCCCCTTTCCCTACTCCCAAGGAAGATCAGTGCCCACGCAAATTTTGCAGTCCAAACAATGGATATATTTATAAAATGGTAGTACAAAATGTCAGGGTGTGCACAGCCAAAACAACAAACAGAATAATCTAGGTTTTAACAACTAACCTACCTAACGGGAAAAAATAAATAAATAAAATACAGGAATCTTACCTGACTTCCTAACACAAAAGAGGAGGAAAATACAATAATGAAAAGGGCTTCACCCCCCTACAGCTACCAGGACTGTTAATTTTGAAAATGTAATTATACACTATATATACATACTGAGGTTGAATCACACTAGATTCAAGGTGTAATAAATACACAAAATCACAACATGGCGTCCTTTTAAACTGTGCACTATCAGCCTGTATTCAATCTGCTGCCGCTTCCTGGACTACAACACTGGAAACACACACAGTACAGATGAAGAGCACCTCCCTTAGGTGCGGAACAACACAAAAACACAGTTGGATTGAAAAACACCCATTATGACTTAAGGGATCAGATCACAATCACAATTCATTTACACTGATATGCATTTCTCCTGATTCGGATAACTTATCTGGATAAGGCTCACATTTACCAGGTATAAATGGGGTCTTAGTGATATCTAGTGGTGAAGTTACAGATTGTCCCCCACCCCCCCTCCATCACCACCTTCCACTACAGTGGCCACAAAGTCATGTTAGTCCCTTGTTAGAGTCAGTGTTTGTTTTGTCTGTTCTGAGCTTTTTAGTTAGAAGGATATTAACTCTGACCCACACTCAAACACAGTAGGTGGCAGTAATACACCTTAATGCTGGATGCCACCAGGTATGACATGGAAAAAACAAGAAGAAGAGGTCTGTTCTGAGCTGTAGGAACATGGTAGATTTGAAAGGTGACCTATTCCGTCTGTATATTTTAACGGCTCATTCTAATGTAATGAGAAGACAATGATTTTTGTTTTCATGTGATTATACACTAATGAAAACATAATTCTGAGTATTATATTCCATTTCTACAATAAGATCCTTCTAAATTCCCCTACATCTTAGAGGGAAACATGTAGGGGGAAAGATTTATTAGAAACATTTTTAGGTGTTAAGATTTATTTTCAGACTGTGTTTACTTATTTATTTTATTTTTATTTTCCTTTTTTATTTCACTTCTTGTTTAACTAAAATACATTTTTTAATTTTATTCATTTTACTTATTTATTATTATTATTTTTTTTGTATCAATTATTTCTTTATTTGTTTGAATTTCTCGATCATTGTTCATTGGTTTCCTGGAGGTCAAAGCCCCCACAAGGTTTAACAAAATAAGATAAGACAGACCTTTATTCATCCTAAAAGAAATTCTGATGCTGGATGTTCCTCAAAAACTTACAACATGAAAATTAACCCAGTAATGTTAAAAATGTACACCAGTACTTCGTAGAATACTATGACTGTAAGGGAATGTAAGATAATTTAAAAGAAAAGTCGACAAAGCTATGTGTCTTTTAGCTTTGTGTTGTTTTCTCTGTAATTAAAATCCTCCTTTTGTTGAAGTGATTACATCTACAAATACAAATCCAACTGCATCACATCAGTTTGTGTGTGAGTGTAACGCTTTACTTTTCTGCAGGATATTCGCATGGAGCCTGTTGAAGAGGAGGTCTTAGACAGCACCAGCAAATCGGTGCGTTTTCCGACTTTCATCTACTTTCTGATGCTTTCACCCTACTTTTTTTTTTTTTTGTCACTGTGTTCTTACACGATGGAGTACTATGAGACAAGAAGAAGAGAGGCCACGCTGATAATAAGCCCTCTGCAGTTGTCATAGCAACAGCAGAGCTCAAACTTGTCAGGAGTGCTCCTTCCCTCTTCCTTTGCTCGTCCGTCTTCACTGGTAATCTGTCAGTTTGAAACTCAATCTGAACGACAAGGTGTGAGCAGAAATGGAGGACGTGTGAAGGAAAGAGATCAGAAAAAATAGGAGGGAGAGCTCATATAAAAGTACATATATGGTCCTTACACACAATGCTAAAATGCCAAAGTTGCCAATAACTGTCCTTTGCATTTTATATTTACAGTATAAATATACATTTTCTTATCCATGTGTGTAAACCCACTAAGAATTCAGATGTCCTCCAGCCTTGTGTTTGTGTATAGTGTCTGTATATGTGTGTGTTTGTGTATGTGTGAGCAATCTGCTTCCTCAGCATGCAGGTGTGTAGTATGTACACAGTATTATTCCCTATTTACTAGCCCAAGCCTCACATTGCTCATTTTATGGCTAGCTGACTCACTGACGGTCACAAACACTCACATCAGGGGTTTCTCTTCACTTCCAGTATCTTCAATCAAAGACACAGACAGAAAGAAAAGGGACATGAGTAGTGAAGGGACTTTTATGATTGTCTATAACATAAAAATAAGGAGTTATTCTGAAAATGTTTCAGTAATTGATTTTTGTTATGTTTAAACAAACCAAAAGGCTTTTTTGGGCTACTTTTTAAATGAAAAAGGGAATTTCACATGTGATAAATGCATGTAATATGTGCACATGCATAAAATATGTGTAACACCTTAGCCAGTGGAAGATAGACTGAAGACTAAAATGATGATTACTTGTTTGATTTGGAGTTTTTATTTTGCTTTCTTTTCTTTTCTGGAGCTGATGGTTATCAAATTTCCCTAGGGATCAATAAAGTGTATCTGTATCTGTAAAATGTCAGACAGTGCACATGGAACACCACTCCCACATAAGAAATCATCATAAAAGCACATTTGAAAACAGTAGTTTCATTGTTAAAATACTTCAGTGTAATGTTTCTTCTCATCATATTCCAGAAAATTATTTCCTTTAGAACCCATTGCACATTTGTGTTATTTTTATACAAATTAATTATTATAGAAGAAAAAAAAACAGCTTACATTTTTCAGTGCTTTAGTGAGACAAACCAAAAACAAACAAAACAACAAGAAACTATTCATTTCATATGGTATTTTTTTTGTAAGAACTGGTTAGTAAATTATAGTATGTTTAAGATACGATACACTTTATTTATCCCTTCAAGAAAATTGATTAAATTCTTTTTGACCTGTAGCTCAATACACAATAAAATAAAAAAAATAAATAAAATAAGATTAAATGCATTAAAATAACAGGTACACAGTTCTACTAGTAGTCTAAGTAGTAAAGTAGTTTGTCATAGTAGTAATAAAGTAGTCCATGAAGCATTAAAGTAGTATCATATAACAGTAATAAATAATGAATGTAACATGGCTCATGTCTCATCCCTGGTGTAATACAGATAACTGAGTGTGTGTGTGTGTGTGTGTGTGTGTGAACTAATCAATATGTCATTAACGCTGTCTGTCTCTGAGAATAAATGAGATGCTGAGAGAAAACCCGCAATAACCCACCACACACAACCAGATGGTGATTGTGTGTGTGTGCCTCAGTGCATGTGACCCCATATGTGTGTGAGTGTCTTTGTCAGCTCTAAATTAGCTGCTGATTGAGAACCCAGAGGTGTTTTTTTTTTTTTTTTTTTTTTAAATTTTGTTTTTCAGTCACAAACACATCATTAACACTCACAGCTTACCTTTGGCCAACGGGCAGACCGTTCACTTCCTGTTTCCATCAGCCCACCCGTCACCCACTCCTCACGATTCCTCATCAGCCAAAGGAAATGATTAACACATTTTCTATTGTCATGATTATCTCTGATCTCTCTGGTCCTGGTTCCTTGCTGTTTACACCTTTGTACAAGAAGCCACTTTCATTTCTTTATTTTCATATGGGGTTGCAAATAATCACAGTTTCACAGTTTTACACAATTATTATTGTTACAGTTACAATGACTCTTAGTAAGTAAGTAATGAAAACAGACGTTTTTTTTTTTGGTGAACAAATATTTGATTAAAATTGTAACCATTTTTAATGTAAGAATATGTATCTGTGTATTTAGATGTAATAAAATACAGTCATAAGGCACACACAATATAGGTATACAAGTACAAATATTATGGTTAACAGACTATTGCCCTGTCCACACGAATACAGATGTTTTGCAAAACATTTTTCTCTACATTTGGGCTTTGCGTCCATACATAAACAGCTTTTTATGTCACTAAAAAGGAGATGTTTTAAAACGCCTTCCAGTGTGAGGCTTTTTTCCAAACTCTGGTTTGTGTGTATCCATGAGGAAAACGAAGAGATCAGAAAACAATGGCGTCACACCCCAATTCACACATGCCTTTGTGTTATGAACATGCACCTGTTTATGTCTGTGTCTGAAACAACAAATATAAATCATACTGTATATGTGTATGAGTCAGTGTGTGACCTGCAGTCCATCGTAGTCAGCACGGACACATTTGAAGATGGACACATGTACCGGTGATGTGGTGAAATCTATAGAATATAAAGAATACATTTCAACACCCTAAACTAACACTTTTGAGTTGAGTTAACTTAAGTTTATAATTTAACTTTGAAGTCCAGCAGAAACAATTGTTTGTCTGGGGTTTTGGTTTATAGCCCTTTTTTGTATGTACAGAGATATTTTGCAAAATAAAAAGTTTCAGAAAAATGTCCATATTAGTGTTTAAAGGGCACATTCCTGTCATATGTCTAAGTGAAAATGGCAGTAACATTTTATATTAAGTTACACATGTTCACCATTAAGTAATTAGTAATATGCATACAAATAGCATATTGGCTCTTTATTAGCCATTATAAAGCACTTATTAATGCCTTCTTTAACAACTACTAAGTCATTAACTAACAGTTTTCCCTCATTAAAGCTGTTTCACACCAAGCATGGATTTTCATGCAAAAAATTCACACAGAAATGTATAAAACACCAATATATATTTGATCAACGACATCCATTGTTCCAAACAATATTAATTATTGAGAACCAACCCTCCCACAGCAGTGAATCCACCATCTACAATACGCTGTCACTAGGACACACCAAAAGACTGTGTGACTGTACACATAACAGAGACATAACATTACCTGAACATCACAAAGACAGCAACATCAGGTTAGTAAAAGGCAGTTTAAACAAATCTCAAACTGTGGAATGTGGAAATACAGACTAAGCTCCTGGATCAGATGGAACTCACCATGTTCAGTGTTTCTCTCCAAATATTGATGAAACTGGGACACGGCTATGTGGAAAAATTGCACCGGACGTGGTGTGTATAGTTGTCATGCAAAAACTTCACATACTGATTTTCCGCAATTTCACATGGCTCTGGTGTGACATGATGTTAAATCTCCAAATAACTGCTTATTGATAATATGGTTTTCCTACCACCTACGAAGCCCAAACTGAGCAAAGCATATTAGGATTGTAATTCATATACAACAACTTCCTTATTTACAATCAATAAGCAGGAATTAGGGTGTTACATCTGTTAGTTAATGGCCTAGTTGTTGTACTACATGGTCCTTCAGAATAAGGCATTAGTAAGTGCTTTATAACCAGTTTTCTGACCTGGTGGGTTGTGACCCAAAAGTGGGTCACAGAGAGTGTGGTTTGAAAAAAAAGGCTATTTTAAATGCTTAGCTCTGTGACGCTGGACTTTTATTCTGACAGACGTGTGTCAAAGATGTGCAGTGGGCTGATCGTTGCCACGGTGAAGCAGATTTTTGATTGAAAGGCGACAGGCTAAATTCACATTACGTCATTCATTGACAAGATGCAATGCAAACATGACCCTGAAAATTTGTGTATTTTACTTTTTAGAACAAGCATACAATGACACTGTATATGTGTATACCAGTCTATTCTTGAAAAGTCAATGTGCCTGGTTTGAAGTCTCAATTTATGATGTGAGTCCGAAGATGAGACCAGTTGACAACCACTGCTTTATAATGACTAACAGACAGACAGTATGCTGCTAATATGTATGTTAATAAACTATTAGTTAATTGTGAATGTGTGTATTAAGAATGATCAAAACGACACGATTCTTGATCTTCGGGGTAATATTTTGATCAAATTGGGGCACAGAAGTCAGCTAATTCAGGACGCTGGATTACAGAAATTCTAAATCATATTATAAATATCCAGACATTTATTATGGGGTTCTCCTGTGAGTCACCAGCTTGCTGGTAACAAGCTGAGTCGATGTGAAATGCTGTCTGAACATTTCGGAACGTCTCCGAGCTGTCAGACTCTCTACACACCAGGAGCAAATCCTGACCTTCTGACTTTGCGTGCTGTTCATGTTTGTGTGTGTACGTGTGTGTATGTTACAGCACATCCTGATTGTCCAGAGGCAGCTCTCAGTGCTGGAGGAGGAGCTGGAGGAGTTTCGTTTGGCTCTCAGACAGTACATGGACTGTGCCTGCGCCCAGACTGGATGTCTACAGTCAGTTTATATTCTCTTTGTTCACATTCTATCTACAGATTTAGTGTCCCCATCAAAGTGAAATTTTTATTCTCGCCTTAACATGGATATAAAACATCTATTTCTTTGTGTCTCGCGTAAACAGTCTGATGCTTTATGAGGAAAAGCATACATTGGAAACATTTCTGCATCCCAGCTTTGGACAATGAGAGAATAACAAGGGAAAATACAATCTTCTCTAAGGAAGATTTGTTCATGCTCATGTGCTTAGGTTGGGTTTAACTTTATTATCCACAAAGTGCAAACTTGATATAAAACATAACTTAAAAGAAAAACATAATCAGCCTTATATTGTATAGTTTAGACCCCCTTTACACCTGGTTTTAAAAATGCAATCTGTATTCAGACACGTTATCTGGAAAATAAAAATAATCTGACCTTGCCTTTGCATTTATATCTAGTATTTTCAATGGTTCAGGTTGTAATGGGGTCTTAGTAAGAGAGTTAGCTACATGATGTCAACAAACGACTGGCTCTCAGCACAAAACAGACATCATATTCATCCAAGTACACAAGCACATGTGAATCTTGATTATTTATCCATACTCTTTCTTTCTATGGTTATTTAAAGGTGGTAGGTAGGTATTTTTTTGGTGTCACTGGGCAATTCTGACCATTCAGCATATTGCAATTCAAGTTTTTTCTGAGAGGAAACTGGACTTATGCACCTCCTTTTGGCCAATAACAGGTGTTTTCAGAGAGCTAGAGGGGTTGAATATGTCATTGACACCTTTAATTACTGTTTTCAGACCTTTGGAAGTCTAGCCTGTGATGGATGGTGTGTATTTCCAATTCTGGCATTTTTTTGCCCCTGATTTCTACTGTAGCTTTAACTGTATAAGCCACGAGTGACACTATAGTCACAGAAACCCCCACTTCATCAGTATAATCTATAGGAGAACAGCTGATTAGCATGTGACTCAGATTGATTTGTTTAAATAATCTTCTCTGTGGCTTACAGCAAATTTGAACACTGCTTTTATTATTTAATAAATCTTACATTTAGAGAACTCTAGCTGAAGTGTTGGATGGAATTAGCTCATAGAGGAGTCTTCAAAGGATTATGAGGAAAATGTAATGAATCAGTCAACTTTAAAATAGAAACTGGGCGTCAGTGAAGTGGTCGTACTAAATATTGTTGCCTGCTGTCAAAACCCTGGATTTAACATTGCATCCTAACATACAAATTTATGTCAGCAGATAAAAGACATTTCCATTTTTTGTTTCTCCAGCAGTGGATTTTAAATTAGTCTATTCACTCATGTCATACTACTGTTGCCTCTGCAGAACAAACTGAAGCAGTCACACATTAACTGCCGCTTTAGATTCTCAAACAAAACAGCCGCCCGAAGGACAGCATGACATTTACATGCTTTGTCATGGCCATTTTTCTAAACGCACCATCATATTTGTTATCTCATTTTCAAGTTAAAATGAGACTAAAGCCTTTGACAAAACACTTTATAATTAGAACATGATTGCCACAGAATAGATGATTATGTTATTAGACAGATTCACATTGTCTGTGCACAGTTAGAGTGTGAAAAACAATTCAGACAGCAAGGCCGTGTTAGGGGACATGATGTAGCACACTAATTAGTGATTGCATGACTTGTGCTCTCTCTTGTTTTGCATTTGGCAGCATTGCAGTTCAGCGGCTGGCAAACGAATCACGCTTCATTCTCTATGAATTCTGGGAGCACAACAACGTGTGGAAGAAGTAAGTGTTTTCCTACTCCATATGCATCATGATTAATGCACCGTGAATTGTTCAAATACATCCCAAATTATTTCCTTGCTCAGCTTGTACTCACTGAGAAAAGGTCTGGCTCTTACTGTGTTTGGTTGCACACTTTTCTGCAAAGCTCTCATGGAAAAGCAGGAGTGTCACTATAACAGTAACCTCAGCAGGATCAGAAACATGATGAGGTACAGTAATAATAAATGAGACTAAGATTCATCAGGATTATTGTTTATTTTATTTTATTTAATCTTTACTGAATCAGGTGGTTGAGATTAGAAGAGAGACCCAAGGATAAGAAACATACACATACAAACAGCAGACAACAACAACAATAGACCTGGAAATCAAAAATTATTACAAAAACCATTTAAAAAAATAGTAAAGTTTTAAAAAGTTTGACGATAGTTTGCAGTTCATTCAATTTAATAGGTGCAGGAAAGTAGAGCTTTATAAATGAACATGGCATGGATATTTCTTCTTGATTGTAAGTAACTCCAACCAACAGAGTGATGCTGAGAACGATGTGTGCAAAAGTTGTCATCTGTGATAAAACATAATGCACTAGGGTGAAGTAGATGTAACTATTGTCATGCTGCCCCTTCTACACTACGACAAAGTATAGCACTATAATAAAGAGCAGAGATGAATGTTGACTGTACAACAATTTTTGCAGTTGTTTAAAAGTAGGTGAGTTTCTCCTTCTGACCAGGAATGTCAGAATGTCTGACCAGGAGGCCGGAAGAGGTTTGACTCGAATTCCTGACAATAGGATACAAGGGGTTAACTACTTCATGTGTGAGCAGTGAGTAAAGTCTGAATATCTTCTGTCCAGCCACCTGCAGACCAACTACAATAAAACCTTTCAGAGGGGGAACGTGGACTTCCTGGAAACTCCTGAGATCTTAACCACCATGCTGGTTCCTGGTAAGGACATCATATACTGATCGGACTCATTTCATAATCAAAAATAAAGACAGTTCTCTCTTTAGGATAGATTTGACCTGCATGATAAGGAGTAACTAGTTACATCTAGTAACATTACATAATAAATGAATAAATAATTCTGATGAGTCAGCTGATTCTCTTCTGCACATCCTATTGGTTAATCTTACTCAGGGTGCCATATTTAAACTGCCCAGCTATCATTATTATGCTCATGGAAGAGCAGGAAGGATGGAAGAGCAGGATGCTCATGGAAGAGCAGGAAGGTGTGCACTTCCTGCTTCGGCTTTCCATGTATACACATGGAAGGACAGGGAGCTCCCAGAACTTAAGCAGATGAATGAATGATGAATACTTAATTTTTGACGAGAATGATCCTGACTGAAATATATTTAATATTGCCATAATGTTTTTTTTCCCACTGATTCTTCCATCATCAAAATAATGTTGAATAAATACACTTTACTTGCCAAATTGTCACAGAAGTGGATGAAATGTTGAACCTTCAATCACTGCCAGCAAGATAACACAAACAAATACACAAACAAATGCAACTGATAAATAATGTTAACTCGCTTAAAAACAGCATGGATTTGTGAATCTGTGTAACATTGAAACTGTGAATTTCTCAATTGGTTTTAGATTTTTTTTATGCAAAGAATGCATTTTGAACGCAAAAATTGCTATGTGTTTTACCCAATGAAAAATGGTCCACAACCCAGTTTTGGGTCCCATCCCTAAGTTTGGAAAGGCAGCTGTACAGTGTTGGTTTAAATGCATGTTTTTAGGTCATTTCCATTATATTGCCTAGTTTAAAAGATTTGTTATAAAAGTAATCAAATGTATAAAGTTACATTACTTTAATGAAGTAATTTAAATAGTCACATTTTTTATGTATGTATATCATTTTCAATCTGTAACCTGTTACAATGTTCAAACCCGCAGAACTTATTTCTTTTTTATTTCAAGATTCAGTGTGTAACATTTAGTGACATCTAGCACTATCTGCAGGAGAATGACTTATTGACCTGTGACTCAAATTCATCTGTTTAAATTATCTTCTCTGTGGCTTGCAACAAATTTTAACACTACTTCTATGTTCTATCTTAAATTAAAGCTCCAGTGTGTAATATTTAGTGAAGTTGCAGATTGCAGCCAACTGACTACCCCTAAATTTACTGTACGTACTGGGAAGTCTTAATATTGTTACGACTGGCTCTGGGCCGCAACAAATAGGGAGACGCAGGTCGGGTTAACGTGCACAAAAGGAAAGTTTATTT
>JAPQRN010001115.1:0-13679 GCA_037367275.1 Coranthus polyacanthus | reverse complement strand
TGCATATTTATGCAACCAGGTTATTTTAAGTTTTTTATTTTTCCCCTTTAAAAGGTTTCAGTTTGTTTTTCCAATTGCATTGTACAGGTTATAGGTCACATTAAAGGTGGAAAAAGTTGTGAAATTATTTATCTTGTGTATCTGGTATCATTTTTTACATCACAAAAACCTGGCATTTGAACAGGGGTGTGTAGACTTTTTATACCCAATGTAAATTCTACTTTATCATTTCTAATATACGGATTTAATCTAACTTTGTTTCATACCTTGACATGTTTCAACTGCTGAACATGTCCTGTCAAAACTGTCAGACAACAGGGGGCATAGTCATCCTACCATCCCAGCGATCCACCTCTCTTCTCACCCTGATGCACCCATCACTATGGAACAGGATCAATCTAGACTCATCAGACCACATGACCTTTTTCTATTGATCCACAGTCCAATCTTTATAGTCCCTAGAAAACTGAAGCCTTTTTTCCCCGATCAGTCTTACTTATGAGTGGTTTTCTTAAGGCTGTACAGCTGTTTAGTCCCAATCCATTGAGTTCTCTTGATGTTGTGTGTGTGGAAATGCTCTTACTTTCACTATTAAACATAGACGTGAGTTCCACTGATGATTTTTTAAAGATTTGATTCCACCAAACGTTTAAGTGATCTCCAATCACAATCATTCAAGATTTTTCATTCAAAGACAAAAGCTTTAGAAGTTCAGAATATACAGAGCTCCTGGAACATAAGGTTCAAAAAGTTTTACTGGTGAAGTCACACTGTCTACAAATGCACATGCAGCATTGGACATCAGTTTGCTTTGTTTGACAGACAAGAGCATCATTCCTTTGTCTCACATAAACGGTTAAAATGTCATTAATAATTAACCAGTTTGGTGTGTGAAATGTGACATTGAGTGTTACCTCTGAGCAGTGTGTCCAGTGTGGACACGCTGATGTCTTTGGAGCTCCTCTCTTTCTTCTCCACAGAGCGACAGAGCTGCTGAGTAGCCTGGACGATGCTCGGCTTTCCATCCTCTGGAGACAACACCTTCACTGTGGGCCTGCAGGACAGCACTGAGACACAGACACACACACAGTAATTTAAAGGTTCAGTGTGTAATCTTTAGTGGTATCTAGTAGTGAAGTTACAGATTCACCTCAGCCTCCCCTATGGCGGCTGATAAAAACTTGGAGGGTCCTTGTTAGAGTAAGAGGCCCTCATTTATCAATTCATTGTAGAAACCGCTGCAGATTCATGCGCAGAAATCATCGAGAGCGCTCATGTCCAACGGTTGTATTTCACCAGTTCCAGTGTATGAATCATCTGACGTTCATAAATGTGGCGGATTAAAACAATCTTCATTTAAATATCACAATCCTGTTTATTCTGCCCCAGCTCACTGAGTGACATGGAGATGCAGAATACGACCAAGAAGAGGAAATACTCTGATCTTGAAATAAAAAATATAACATCGAGATGAACCAATTAACCTGAAAAGTGGCAGCAAAGGAAGTCAGAAAACTACAGGATGGAAAGAAATCACTGCTGCTGCAACAAACTCTAGCTGAGGTTTGAATATTTGATTTATACATCTGTGATATGTAGCCTAATCTGCATATAATACTAGGACTAATATAAGAGATTATATTCTTTACATACAGGTGAAGGAAAAATGGTCAGACCTCAAACTTGCCACTAAAAAGTGTGATGTGAAGGAGACGGATCCAGACTGAAGCGCACATAGGCCCAGTTACGGCTGGGTCTACTTCAATACAGACATAACAGGTTGTGAAGGAGACACAGAAACACTACTGTGTTCCAACCAGAACCAGTGCTCTGACTGCAGTGGTTCTGAAGAAACAAACCGAGATGTGTCAGTCAACAGAGGAGATAAATCGCTCACTTCTACCCATTAATGTTACTTTAAAAAGAGAGAAAGGAAAACCTGAAACACTCATCACATAAATAACATATTAAACTAAATGTTGTACATTCTGTGTTTTCCGTATTGAATACTGGTCAGACTTTTTAAGATTTAACTCTTGTGATGAATGACAAACTGTGTCTTTATATAACCCTAAGTTGTGGCTATGCTGGACACCGATGTCCACGCAGAAGTCCTTTTACTGCGCAATTTAACCTCACAAGCCAAAAGTAGGTTTTAGACTTTCTCTGGCTATTGCAAAATGAAAAACACCAACAAAAACAACAATTGGCAATCCTGTTAATTGTAAACATTTCTGAAAGTTATTTATGATGTGTATGTGACTACATATATTTTTTGGTTTACAGACATTAGCAACCTTGACAGACCAGGATGCTGTGTCCATGTTGGACAAAACTATGACAGGACTTGAATAGCTTAGAGCTGGTTACTTCTGACAGGCGTAACAACATGGAGTCATACATCAAAGCACAGTAACACAACCACAAACACGTGCCAAAAGTACCCAGTAGAGTCTGGTCCCGCTCTCTTTAAAGGTTTGCCTCATCTGTAGTGAAGACAGTGAACAGTCTTCACTGTCAGCATACAGCCTCCTGGGTTCAACTCCCGGCCCAGGTATGTCATCCCCAGTGTCTCTCTCCCACCTTTTCTCTCTACTGTCTCTAATAAAGACTAAAATGGCCCAAAAAATATATTACAAAGAAGTTCAAGTGCCTTTCTGTCCTGTTAGATAGCAACAAATGTGGTGTGCGTTCAACTCATGTTGGATCCACTCAGTCTGCTCAAACCTGCATCATGACATGTCATGTCCATCACACAGCTCTGCATACAACATAAGTCGCTTAAGCCTTCCAATGAAGATCAGTCTCCTGCCTTCCAAACACGAATCACAGAGGTGGCTGATGGGACATGCCAGTGCTGGTATTTGACACGCAGCTTCAGTTTTACTGGTTTATGGAGCTAATGACTTAGGTGTGACTCATGTTCAACTGACATAAAGCTCTTCTCACATACTTTTTATTGTCTCCTTTCCAACGTGACATACCACATAGACAAACTGAGATTGTGAACCAGCTGTGGGACCAAGTCAACTTGCAGCGAATGGTTATTTCATACCATCACAGTCTGATGGCTACCCAGGACAATCACTGCAATCATGTGGATGTAGACTCTCCTCTGGACAAGGCAAATAGATTTGTGAACAGAGCTGGCCGACATGGTCAAAATGCTGATGTTCAAATCAGTCAATATTGATTGAAATTTCATTATTTCTGATAAGTGTAAAGGCTGATTTTTGTTCCTGAGTTAAAGATGAAGAAACCAGAAGGTAGTTTTAAATTATCCACAAAAGACGTCACAAGAAGCATTGCTGTCCCCTCTGGTCTGAAACCTTGGTGTTATTCTGGATCCCAGCCTCTCCTTCAAATCACTCATCAAGAACATCACCAAAACATCCTTCTCCCAACTCCATAATATAGTGCTTATTTTTGCACAGTTTCTTTATTGTGATTTAACATTAAATAAAATGAGCAATCTTAGATCTTATTCAACAAGACAATGATGGAAACAACAAAAACAGTGGTTATTTGTGTTTGTAAACTCTTCTTTATGGTCAAAACACAAACTGCACACCATTTCATAAATCTAAAGGTTGAACTTTCAAAACAATTATAATGAAAACAAAATAAATACAAAAATACAAAAGAAAAATGTATCGCAATAATGATAATTAACGTTTTATCGCTCAGCTCTAAGAGCAAATAATATAGTCTTTAACTGTCTTATATTACTGAAAATCTGAATGAAAGCCTAAGGGGAGTGATCTTACTGGGGCGTAACAAAAATTGTGAAACTGGAAGCACTTGAACTACAGCCTGCAGGCAGTGTGCTGATACTGTGCAGGCAAACTACCTTCACCAGCCACACAGTGTCTCCAGTGAAAAGACCATGTTGGTTTTACTCCGCCCTTTCACTTTAACAGAGACTTCTGTCAGTGTAAATGATTTAAAAGTTACTGTGAGCCAGATCAGTTTCTGTCCTGAGAAAACAAGTCACACACACAAAAATGCAATCCTATTGTTCTGCTTTACACTCAGGAGGTAGTTTTCAGTATGGACTCTACTCTACCTACCTTTGGGTTAAATAAACACTATACCTGTAGTAAATTGATCATGTAATTTCAGTGAGAACAACAGACGTGTCAGGATACTAGTCAAGTCAGATATATTCATATAACCCAATATGACTGATCACACCAGGCTGTGTCATACATGACACCCTGTGTTGATGTAGGAAAAGCTTGTCAAAAAAGCAATATTATTTTTGACATACTGAGGAATACACGAGGATCCAAAAACAATGCTTTAGTGATTGTTTGAAGCCTGAACTGAAGACAAGTGACAGTGAGGCTATGAATGACATCTCATTTTCTTTTTTTGCTGCACCCAAGAATTACAAAGTTAGAGAAAACTAAAAGAGGTGTAAAACAAGAGGCACAAGAATACAGAAAAGAGAGAGAGAGAAATATATAGAAATATAGTGACATTTATGTACACTATTACACAACTACATTTAATAGCCATAGACCATATATAATTAGTGGACAGAGGAATGTTGGCATGATCCATTGGTTTCTGAACTGCCATTTGGAAGCAAGTAGTTTGCGATTTGACCGTCACCATGTTGTTTTTTTGGAGCTGGAAGTGAACATATTTGGACAAAAGGGGCGGAGCAGCAGGAGCACAAGGGGTCATGGTCATGGTCAAACGCTAGCTTACTGACTCAGTAAAACTATAAACTTCATCAAGCATTGCATAACAATTGTTAGTGTAACTTCTTAACCACAACTACAGTGGAGCTGTATGAAAATGTGTGAAAATGTGTTTCATTAAATAAACAGGAGCTCCAAAAGTTCAACTTCACAGGTGAACATGTCATACAGACATAATCAAAGCCCAACACGACATCAAAACCTTCTATTCGACCTGAGATCTGATTAACAGGAATAATTTAAAGATGGATCAGAACACTTATTAGAGGGTCAAAATAAAATGAATGACACCAGAATGAGTCCTGGAAATAGTTTACTTAGTATTTTTAGAGAAATACAATGCAAGTCTATGGGATCTCAGGCTTTTTGAAGCCACCCCCGTGGCCATCAGTTGTATTACAACTGTGAGATACTTCCGCATTGGCTTCACTGCGGACCCGAGGTCCTTGGTCTTTCCTAATAATGATTATCACGGACAGTATGTCAGGTCAGTAAGTCCTTACCATGGTGTTGGTGCTTTTCACTGCCATTTCTCAGGAACTCCACGTTGTATTTTGAGCCCTCTACACCCAGCAAGTCCTGCTGCTGCCTCACTATCTCCTCCAGCAGACGTGAGTTGTTCTTCTGAAAAATACCTGAGATAGAAAACAACATAAATGATTACCACTTAAAGCCTGGCCCTAAAGGATGTTAAAATCTGAACCGATTTTGAAATCACATAAGGAGAATCTTCACAGATAATCTCATCTCTAATCTCAAACAAGATTTGATAATAATGGTACATCACACACTACAGGATGTTATTAATATTCTAGTGACCAATGGAGCAGTGACCACCTCATGTGATCTAACATCATTTGATCTCATGGGGACACAGGGTGTTAACATAAACTTACTGTAGCAATGCTTTACAGTGAAAAAAGCAGAAGGCTGAATGAGGAAATCAGGCGATGCAGTCAACACACAAGAAATGAAAGTGAGATGCTAACTGTCCATTTTAAAATGTGTCTACAGTAAGATGCTAGCTAACGTTAGCCCCATTAGCCTCAAGAGACTGAAGGCTCTTCTCAGTTCCCTATTTTTCACCTCCTCTACTCCTCGATCCTCAGTTGTGACCCAGAAATTGGTCTTGGCATGCCATCCTGAAAGATGTCTCAATCCTGAAATCAAAGCTCCTGAAACCGAGGATCGAGGACCAAGGACTGAGGAGGAGCTATACAGAGGATACGCAGGTGTATCCTAGGTCATAGCTTTGTGAAAGTCTTTTCGGTGATTGGACCCCTGAAGCCGAAAAGGAGGCGTGACACACATCTGAATTATATGGACCAAGGCATGAGCAGAACTTGAAAATGAAAGATTCCCTCAATCTGAAGTTGTATTAGTTATTTAAAATGATCAAATGCACGATCAAACTTATGTGTGTTAAATTTTAAAAAAATGATGACTCCTCAGCTTGCACCTCCGGTGGGAGGGACTAAGACGCAAGGTGAGGAGTGATGGCTAGGACCCAAGGAGCTACAACTTTAGAACTGAGAAGAGGGGAGAATGTTTACACTTCTTGGTAACACCGGTACCATCTCTCTCACTGGCTGTTGTGGCTGTTTGGATGTAATGACCCCAACTTTTACTCCTATATATCAAACATGTTTGATAATTATCGGGAGCCCTGATCAGTCTGTGAACCCGTCACATTACCAAATAATCTGGGCCGAACATCGGGCCCGACTGGTCTTGAATCGGGAACACCCCCTAATTGTCTGGAGGAGCCAAAATCAGGTTAATTATCTTCTACTGTGAGGCCAGCATTACTTTAATCCCAAATTAAATAATCACATTAATCTTTCATTTTGATATTGATGCAATGGCTTCAGTAACTCTTCCTACATGATACTTGTCTTAATCCCTATTTCCCTTTTGAACAAAAAATACATTTACTTTTCACATTATAGAACACGTTTTATTTTTCAGCTTTTCTGCATTTGTATGCACTCAAAGCAATTTCATAAAATAAAAAATAAATCTATTTACCATAACTTGAAGTTGACTGTTAACATAGTGTCATTAATAAAAATGTATTAGGTGTTTGTGCATACTGTATGCACTGGAACTGATGAGATTTACTCCTTATGTATTGAAACTGGTATCAAAACAAATGATACCAGACATTGTTTGACACTCATCAGTATAGAAACAATTCAATAGGTGCCATACAAGTACTCAAGTTCTGTACTTAACCCTAGGCTCCATAGCGGTTGATAAATAGGCAAATTTGGCAAAAGTGCCAAATAGAATGACTGGGTGTTTCTGCATATTCGACAGTGTGTAGAACCGAGGTCAGTAGGTCAACAGCAGTTATTGAGCAGGAGACAAGCATTTTATGTCACAAAATACAATAAACGCTGCTTATTGGCTCCACTGAGAAACACTCCCCATATGGACAAATATTAATATAGCAATGTAACAGAACAGCAGCACAAAAATAAATCTCAGCTTCTCAGAAGGTCATTCTTATAGTTTTGCTACTTTTAGACACTCGTTTCCACTGGGACTAGAAAATTAGCATCTGTCTGTAAAAGACATAACTGTGACCATAGTATTTTTATGACTGTGACACATCATGTACAACAAACAAATATAGCAAGAGTCACATGGCATTGCTGAAATAAGCCACAGAGGATCATTTTCCTGCTGAGAGAGATGGTACAAGTTTTGATCATAAGTAAAGACAGTCAGATAGAATCAAACACTGAAACTGAAACAAACGTGATCATTATGAAATAATTAAGGTTGAGGCACACAAGCAAACAGCAAACTAGACAACTGAGATGAAATTCAAATCGTTACCGTTATCATCATAAACGCTGACATAAGATATGCCGACAGCCATACACCAGACCACCAGGTTGGCTATATCCGTATAGTCGGGCTCTTCCTCGGCTACCAACAGGCCAATGTGGACTGGGAGCTTCTCCATGGACCTGCCGTCACACAGCCAACGTGACCGGCGACTGGCAGCGCGGTTTCCAGTTACCGGGTTAACGTTCCCATCTAGGTTGTGATTAAGCTTCTTCTGGTGGCCCGGGAAGCCAGTCAAGGCAACGGGCAACAGCAGAGGGGCCATCGCCCTTTCCCACAGCCAACCCTTAAGGCTCCGAGCTCGGACACGGAGCCAGCAGACGATGGCTCTATTGACGTGTACCAGAAGCAGCAAGAGCCGCCATAACAATCCGTACAGTAGTGCCATTCGTGCCTTGATTCCTACAGTCTAAGAGGATAGCGGTCGAAACCTCACGTACAGGCACTTAAATGGTTCTCCTAAGTATTAGCGTTAATTGCCTGGTAAATCTGGTAAATCACCCTTGCCGACAACTCAATCCGCCTGCCGCCATCTTCCGCTCTCCTGGCAACCCATGACTTGTTGTGAACCCTCAGCGTGATACACGTAGCTCGCTGATTGGACAAAATAACAGTGACGTGACACGACACATTTTTGTTTTTTTGTTCAAAAAACCTTTATCGTCTGTTAACAGGCGAAGTCCCGCCTCTTCCGTTGTGCCCCATGGGACCAAACTGTGTTACAGCCAAAGACAGTTCAGGGGAAAGAGTCAATGGCAAGAGACAAGTAATGTTTTGATTCCGTTTGAATTATGCCATCGTTTGCACATTTGATGTTTGTCAATTTAAATAATTTTAATTTTTCGAGTCAAAAAAAGTCGTAATTAAAAAAAAGCTACATTTAAAAAAAAAAATCACTCAAAGTAAAACTTCTTTAAGAGGTAAAGAAGGAAGTGAAAATACTTTCTTCTTCAGAGGAAGAAATTATTGACCAGATGTAAATTGAGGCTTTTTGTTTGTAAATTTACATCTATGAATGTGAAATTTGGATTTGGATCAGATTAATTAGAAAGAAAAGCATTTTGTCATTGTCACAGCACAGCAACCAAAGCAAAACATAATAGCTATGTTAGCTAATGTTATCTACTATAAATCTGCAGGACCAGAATAAATGGGATCAAGTTCCAGGTTATAATTACATCTTAACTCCTTAACTTTTGTAAGAAAGGTTTAACAGGGTAGAATCTGTGTCTTATTTGTTAGAAGGAACTTTTGTGGTAAGTAGCCTTTAGTGGTAATTGACAAACATCACATACATATATTTTCACTCACATGTTCATATATTTTCACTTACATATTCATACATTTTCACTGGCATATTAATATGTAAAACGAGAATGTACCATTATGTATGTGTGAGAAAGTATAGTGGAAACAGAAGGTAGGTTTTTTAATTGCGCTGTGATTGGCTGAGAAGCTTGATGAGGATGGGTCATGTTTAGGTCTCTATCCTGACCAAGATAGAAGTGTATTGAACACCAAGTGACTCATTCAGTTTTGGTGAGAAATTCATTAATTGGCCTTTATATTACAATGTGGGGAGCTTGTATAAAATGTAATGGTTTACTGACAGTTTTTAAATACACAGGTCAATGAGGCAGGGTTGCGCACTATCCTCTTTGTAATTTAGTTTAGTGTCAGAGGCATTGGCCTGTTTAATTAGTCAAGATCAAGCATCAAAGCTTCAGGTAGGTCTGCTAAAATCTTAAACTATGCAGATAGCACAAATATCCTTGTAATGTATTAAGTCATGTAGAAATGTATTACTCAAGTTCAAGCGTCTTATGGTGCCATGGTGTGCATACCTAACCCATGGACATTTGAAGACACAGGGAGCTATATACAAGTTCTCAGTGTCTTTATAAGAACAGATCCCAAAAACCTTGTGGGAGTCTGACAGACGGACATGTCCAACTGGGAGGAAACCCCAGGGCAGACCCAGGACACATTGGAGGGGTTATATCTCTCGGCTGGCCTGGGAACACTGGCTGGGGTGAGGAAAGTCTGAGCTTCTCTGCTTAGGCTGCTGCCACCGCGACCTGGACCTGGATAAGTGGACAAAGATGGATGGATGGATGGATGGATGGAAAACCCTTGAGATGAAAATTGTCTTTTAACATTAGTTAAAAGGTAGTAGCAAACGCTTTTGCCTTATCAAAGTTGAATCATGTACTCATGGCTCATGCTTTGCCTGGAGAGGTGCAGTATGATTTTATATTTTAATCAATAATTGTTTATGGAAACCTAATAAAGGACTGATAGCTCATAAAACCTTAATAGCTATGATAATGGAGGCCTAAAATGACTAGATATCGATATTAAAAAACTAGTTAGAATAAAGATAAGAATAAAAATAGTTCAGAAGTACTTGTGGCAGTAAATGCAGTATGGAAAAAAAAATTTTCAGCAGTTGATCAATTCAGTAGGCAGGTATAATGATTTTAATCTGTGCCAGGTCCTGCAAGGGAGAAATTATTCCAATTTGTCAAGGTTAGATCAGAAGGTGCTAGAGTCATGGTGAACAGCAAGACCTCTGCTTAATATGTTTTTCACAAGGATATTGTAAATAGTAATTACATAACATGGTGTATTAATAAATGTTAGTATGGAAAGAGCAGGTATAGTACAACTAAAAGATAGGCAAGGATATCCACAAAAATTTAGATAATACATGTAAAATACTGAGACAGGCAAGGTCGGATTATAGGAGAGAAATCAAAACAGCTGTTGAGACACAATGGGGCAAATAAAAAAGGGCAATAAGGCTGTTTGTCATCTATAGTGGAATAGATGATAAATGAACAGAGAAAGCCAAGGTGCCCTACTCGCATAGCTGTTTTTGCTGTGCCTACATGTACCAGAATGCATTGTGAGAACCTGACACTCAAACTTCAGATCCTCCCAAAACCCAACACCAAGTCATGGAGGTGGTTGTGTCAAAAATGCTGTGCCATCTGGCTCTGTGTAAAAAAAAAGTAAAGGCATCAGAAATTGCTCAATAGTCATCTGCCTCTGATTCTGATTAAACTTTTTACTTTATTTCACATTCTTTAGTCCTTATTCCTGCAGATTCAGTGTTAATAGATGACATGTGTAACTGTGTGTTTTTGTTTCCACAATAAAACCTATGAAGATATGTACAACTTTCAATCAATACAATAGAAACGATGATGTGACAGATGAACAAAATACTGTTCTGATGTTAATGGATATTGTGCTGCAGTCACAGACAGTATGCTTCTGGTATAAAACAACTTTATTCAACTTTACATATAGATGTTACAAATGACATGATAAAGTCCCCATCAGTCCCAGCCAAACAGCAACCTTTGGGGTTGAAAAGTGAAAACAATGTGGAAGTGACATAAACTAAAGTAACATGAATGGCCTCTGGGGGACTGGCTCCAAAAACGAGTCAATCCCACAGACCCCCATTTTAAAATGCCAACATGTTTACAGCCTGGTACAAAAACAGTTTTCTTTCTTTCTTTTCTTTTCTTTCTGTCTCAATTGTTAATTTTCCCCAACATGACAACTGTGCAGGGGGGTGAATTTTTTAAAGAACTCACCTGATACTGAAGTGACACTAAAACATGTTTTTTGAGCTGTAAACAGAATTAAATAATGCAATTGTGATGAAACACACCAATACTGGTGATAATACACATAAAAATCAACAAATATATAAAAATTTGCATTTTATAGGTGAAGACAGCTCAATTCACCACTTCCTGTTTCAAAATCTTCTTGAGCCTTCGCATCGTGATGAGGTACATTTAGAATCACCTGTCCTTCAGTCAGACTCTGCCAAACCTAGTTCATTTTCCAATGGGTCGAACTGAAGATATTTTATTGCTCTATTCTGAACCACTGGGCTCCCATGGGGGCAGCAGTTTTGCCTTGTAAAACTGATACCTTGATCGGTTAATTTGTCGGTTTCAGTCCAAAATGACACACCATACCGCCACAACACAGGCTGCAGAATTGCTCTTTTTGTCTGTTAACTCTGGTAGGTTTAAGAGGCTTCAGTTCCCAGTATGAAAGGACTGTATGATAGCAAGAAAAAACAGCAAAAATGTTCTAAATATAGCACACATTTAAACAGAAATTGATTTTTAGGCAGGCTTTTCTTAGGTGGTAAAACCAGTACAAAAACACAAAGTAACCCTTTCAGAGCCTCATATAGTTCTGCATAGGTGTTTTGTGATTCTCTGTCATACGGATGTCCCTGATCTACTCCTGCCACATCCACACCTGGACATTCAGACACTTATCACCACACCATCAGACACTTCCCAACTTTGTAGCAATTTCAGAATCATGTAGTGGGTTGAGTTAGACTCAGAATGGAGGCTGGGTTACACTTTAAGCAGGCAACATGAAAGTCAACATGAAAGTCAACAATGTCAACTTAGCTGAACCTGTTTGTGAGGATGAAAAAGAACAGACTGAACCACTATCTGAGCAGTGGCACCCTCCAGTGGACGTGGCCCACCTAAGTGAAGAACAACAGACAGCAATTAAACAAATGCTTTTTGAAGAGTCAGATGCATTTTCATGTGATGATGATGCCATAGGGTGCATTCCAAGCCTCCAGATGAAGATCACTTTAAAGGATGACATCCCATGCTGTTGTCCTCAAGCCACTGTAAAAAGAAGTCAAGGTGTATATCTAAGACTTGTACGTGGGGAACTGGATAGTAAGATCTAAGTGCCCATATGTTGCCCCAGTGGTTTGTGTACAAAAAATGATGGAAGTTTATAGCTTTGCATGGACTATAGGCTCCCACACTGTCCCAGACACACATCCCCTGCCACATATTCAAGATCTCATTGACATGCTAGGGGCTACAACTGGTTCTCAATTTTGAATCAGGGCTTTGTGCAGGGTTCAACAATAAAGATTCCTCGAGGCAAATAAAATGCCATGGCCCACCAAAAGCCCACCTTTAGCTCTGTTGTTTTTGCATTGTTGTGTTGAGCATGTACATATTTATTATCAGTATCTTTTTTAAGGTACAATAAGAAAATACAGGAAATGTGTGCACAGTATTGAAAATCCAAAAAAAACCTGAACTAAATGGTTTCTACAGGCAAAAGTCAGTATTTTGTTTGTTCCCTTGACAAAAAATAGCCCAAACAGTAGGAAACATTTGAAATGTGTTGAATGAAACCTGGTCTAAAACAGCAGAAGATTAGTGTAGTAAATCTCATGTTGTCTGAACAAAAGAATTCAAGACTGACATGCACTCTAACAAAAATATAAACACAAAACTTTTGTTTTTGTTCCAATCTTTGATAGGTTGAAATAAAAAATGTAAAACTTTTTCTATGTACACAATAAACCTATTCCTCTCAAGTTTTGTTCACAAGTTTGTTTAAATCTGTGTTACCGTGCACTTCTGCTTTGCTGAGATAATCCGTCCACCTGACAGGTGTGGCATGTCAGGATGCTGTGACAGCACTGCTGTGTATAGTGCATGTGACAGCATCATTATTGCAGGGGTGTGTCTTAGGTTGATGACAATAACACGCTGCTGTAAAATGTGCTGTTTTATCTTGAAAAGAGACATTTATAAGTCGGTATCTTCTGTGACCACCATTTGCCTCACACAGTGCAACATCTCTCCTTCACATAGAGTTTATGAGGTTGAGGTTTGTGAATTTGCTGAATATTGGCAGGAACTGGAACATGCTGTCTCAGGCCATGCAAGCAGTCAGTAGCCAACACTGTGGCATTGTCCTGTGTGATAATTCTGCAGGTTTTAGAGGGGCCTTTATAGTGCATGTGCATGTATTTATAGTGCATGTGTTCATAACATTGCTAAAACAACAAACCTACTGTACTGTAACTTGACCAATCAGGCAAGTCAATTCAATTCAATTTTATTTATATAGCCCAGTATCACAAATCAAGATTTGCCTCAAAGGGCTTTACAGTCCATATAAGGTACAACACCCTCTGTCCTTAGACCCTCGGTTTGAGTGAGGAAAAACGGCCCAAAAAACCCATCTGGGAAAAATGGTAGAAACCTCAGGAAGAGCCACAGAGGAGGGATCCCTCTTCCAGGATGG
>JAPQRN010001114.1:0-13683 GCA_037367275.1 Coranthus polyacanthus | reverse complement strand
TCTGTACTCAGCACTAATTCAGATAAGAACTCAGGAAACTCAGTTAAAAATTCGGAGTAGGGGGCGGGTGGATGATAGACAATAACAAATAAAACAGTTTCTTCTGATTTCCACTAAATCTCCTCTGACACTAACAACAAAGGGTCCTCCACGCAGTGACAGTGACAGCTTATTAAATTGCACACTGGTATCGAGTCAGTACTCTACGTATATTTGCTGAGAGCCAAAGCCTGGGAATCGGTATTTTTATTGGACCTGAAAAAGTCAGATCTGTGCATCCCTACAAACAATCTGCAGATAGTGACTTACTGAGGTCACATTAAGCAGAGAACAGCTAGTTCAGTATTGTACTGTATATTAGATCATGTTAAACCTGTGACGCTGTTTAAGAACTTTTTAAGACAAATTAGGGACTGGTTTTAAGACACAGTTTAAGACACCAGTCACACACAAAACAAACATACACACACATTCACATACTGATTAGCTAGATTTCATAGATTACCAGTAGCTCTGAAATACTATGATTGCCATAATAAAGAACAACACAAACATATCCACATACCCTTTGGTTTCTAAGTTAACTAGGTAACTCCTCTCACCCAAGCAGCTGATAGACCCTTGGTCTCTATAGTGAAATTCCCCCTCCATGACAACTGTAAGAGGGGGAAGTATTTTTGTGTACCTCAACCATCTAGATTAAAGCCAAAAATTATGCAGAATTAAGGGAGTGGCCACTGTGATTACTAGGTGTCATCTGTGTCTGCCGTGTGTGGGCTTTGACTGATAGCTACTGTTAGCTAGGGTGCAGAGTCAGACATTTGGAGCTCTTGTTTGTAGAATAAAACCTATTTATCTGCCTGACAAGCAGCTCTGCCGTAGTTGTGTTTAAGGAGTTACACTAACTAGGCCACCAGAGGATTCTGTTGTGAAGTTTACGGTACTTAATTACAATATCCAGCATAACCTATATGCATTAGCTGATGTTAGCATCAATAATAAATATGGGCACTTAAAAAAAAAAAAAAACAACATGCTGATGGCCATGTTGAGCAGTTCGAGTCCTTCAAAACAGCAGAACACAAACCAATGGGTGATGTCACAGAGGAGTCATCCGGTATTTATATACAGTCTATGCTCTAACCACATACTGTACTGTAATGGGAAACAACGGTTGTAAATGGGGGTATCATGGGACGAAAGCTGCCATTATATATATCACCTGCCACCAGATCAGCCAAAAGAAAATTCTATTCAATTCTATTCTATTCAATTGTAATAGCCCGGTTTCCACATGTAGAAGGCATTCTTTAAGTAAATTTAGAACAAAGAATGTCCGGGGATTTAGTTACACTTTAAAGACACTTCATTGTCACTCAGAACACCTAATTGAATAAACTTCTTAACTTTAATAATAATTAATAGCTAATTAATTAATTCCAATAAAATTAATTGTAATGTTCCAAGTTACAATTTTATAACAATTGTAAAGGTATGTAAAAAATACATAAATAAATAATAAGAAAGACATTTCCTATGCTGTCTCAGCTTCGTGTTTGAAATCAGATAGCCTTTATTAACTCACCCACATACTCATCCATGTTGAAGGTTTTCACATACTTGAAAGAAATATCTCCACTTCTGTAGTACTCAATTAACTTCTGGTAACATCCATATGGGGTGCTCCCTATAAGCAAACAGCCTTTAAAATGCATTCAGCTTAATGGCAACAAACAATTCCTGTAGGTTGCTGTAACAGAGAGGTGCTCACCTGTTGGCAGCCCTAGAGTGAAATATCTGTCAGCGGATGGCTGGAACTGGATAATTCTGTTGCGAATGTACTTTGCTGCCCACTCACTGGCCAGGTCATAGTCATCCAGAATGACCAGCCTCATTGTATCGGGTTACTAAACGCAAACCACAAAAGTGGTAAAAGTCGAGAATTGTAACAGCCTACAGATTATACATATAATTGTAATTATAATTAAACAATTATAATTGTAATACGCCAAACTCCATATAAAAACGTGCTTTTCTCTCTGGTCAAGGCTCTCATTAAAAAACTATATAACGTCACTCATCTCTAATGTTATATCGAGTATAGCCTACTATTTCCGCATTAAGTGCTAACTGTTGTCTGCATCAGAAGTAAAAGTACATGGTACATGATTGAACATCTATATAATTAGCGCGATATAAGTGATAGTCTTAAATAGTCCGATTTTTCAATGGAGTTTGGCTCAGTGGTGGGTAATGCTAGCACAAAAAGCGACAACAGCAGCAGAAACAGCTAAGTTTGGCTAAGTGTGGATTTACAGCTGGGCGTCCAGTTTAATGCCACTAAACTCATTTTAAACTACTAGTTAACAGTTAATACGACAGGCATAATTTAATAGTAGTAGTGTTTTCACCTGCTAAATTTCGCTTGTTGTCAGACGAGTTTAAAGAAGTCAGATCAGGTTTTGCACGACGTCTTTTGTGTCATGTGAGCCACTACTGGTCACGTGATTTTACCAAAGGTATTCTGACTAAAGACGCAAGATTCCAAAGTGTGCCGTTTCACTGTTGAGGAAAACGTAACGGCTAACCTACGCCTTGAGCTTTGGTCACATGTATCACTGGGAACCAATCACATCTGGCCTCTGATGACACCGAACGTTCTCCTAATTTTTACGACAGTTCAGACAAAGTTTATCTAACTAAAAGAATCAGAGATCAGATTCAGATTCACTTTATTAATCCCTATGGGAAAATCAGTTGTTGAATAGAAAATAAAAATAAAATAATAAAAAAAAAAAAATTAATAACATGTGTTGAGTCTATCTTCCATTGATTGAGCTGTTATAAAGTCTGATAGCAGTGGGGATGCAACTGTAAACTGTGACAGTGCCACGTACAGTAATAATAATAAATATATTATTATATTAAAAGGACTATTCATAATTCAAAATAGTCCTTTTTGCTTCAGAAGGCGAACTGAGTGAAATCACCTGGAAGCATCTCAGTGTCGGCCATGATAAGTGCTGTCCAAATTTTCTAAAGGAATTTCAATGCTTCCTTTAGTATTTCCTTTAGCGTAGGATACACTGGACCATCCTTTACACAAGGAGAGGAAAGAATAGGCCCCACAATTCAGTGCAGCGGCAACATCGACCGACCCAACTGTTCACGAAACAAACAAGCAACATGACAAACAGGATGTGCATTTTCATCATCAGCCACAACTTCAGCCACAACTTCATTCACTTTATTAAACACACAGATGCCTTCATTAAACTGTAAACAGTGGACTGTAAAACTTCAGCAGGAAGATAAATGCTGCTGGCTCAGGCTGAGAATAAGTACATTTGTGGGTTAAAATCTTATTATAAATTTGGGCAGATGTTTTTAATTTCATATGTAAACTTAAGAATGATTACATGTACAATAGTAGAGTTTTAGACCTAATTCATATCTTTATGCTTATCTTGCATAGATGTAGCCTATTTTCATACTAATTCAGGATTCATATTGACAAAAGACAGTGAACAGGGCTGAGAGACTGTAGTCTATATTCATTTATTTATTTCTATTACAACCATGGAAATTAATTGTTGTCTTGCACTGAGTTGTTATTGTTTATAGTCTGCATTAAGTAACAGGTGAACACATAGGCTTTGTGTAATCCATCTTCAGAATATTTTAGTTTCACCATGGCCGACCCAAGTAACATCTGTCTAGTGTAGTGTGTCTAGTGTGCTCGGATTCTCTCAGCACCACAGTGTCTTTTCCTAAGTCCTTTTGAATTCTCCTTTTCATCTTTCCTCAACCCCATGACATTTTCCCTCGAGGTCAAGGTAAAGTGGATAGGCAAAGTAGATAGGAGCTAATTTTTTGGACTATTCGAGCAGTGTCTTGTGGTACAGCCATAGACTGTATATATTAGTGGACAGAGGAACCGTGGCATCAACCATTGGTTTCTGAACTGCCGTTTTGAAGACAGCAGTAGTTTGCGATTTGGCCATCGCCATGTTTGTTTTTTGGAACCGGACATGACCATATTTGGACAAAAGGGACAAAACTACGGTAGCCCAAGGGGTCAAAGGTGAGCTAATGCTAAGCACTAGCTTATTAACTCTGTGAACAGCTTACTAACTCTTGCTTAACAAAGTCATTTTACAGTCTTTTTAGTGGAACCTATTAACCACAACTACAGTGGAGCTGTCTGTCAGGAAAAAATATGTTTTATCAAATGAATCGAAACTCCAAAGGTCCAACTCGGTAGGTGAACGAGCCATCATTCCAATCTGTCAATGAAAGCGAGACACAGCAGACAACAAAGCTTTCTATTAGCCCTGAGCAGCGGTGGCTGGTCCATAGGAGGCATAGGGGTCCCACCTAAAATTACTTGGAGAAGAAGAGTTATTTAAACATAAACAAACTAGCACCCCTCACCCACACACACTTCCACAATATGCTGTACAGCCACACACTTCACAGAATCAAACACTCAGCAGAATTATTCTGCACTGAAAATTAATTCATGGCGTTACAATATGCTAATTTGAAATACTTCAAATAAGAACTTAATGTTTTAATGGTAAACTAGGTATTTAACGTGTCTTGTGTATGTTCAAATAAAGAAATAATCTTTTCTCCCTGAAATCTCAGACTGCCACATCCAAATCTCAATACCACTCAGAACAGGACATAGACAGTGCACTTCAATCGAAAACATAAGATCACAAAACACTTAAAAGAGATATTGCCGGCTGCAGGTCTCTTTTGAGGACTTCCACCTCAGGGCCAAACATCCGATTTAAATTTAGAAAAAAATAAAACATCTGAATTCACCTATCAAGCAAACTTCACATCAGTGGAAAAAAAATTAAATATCTCAACACATTCCAATACTCCTGCCACATGTTTGTATCTTCTGATGAATGTTTTGGCTTCAGATTTACTTAGTGGAACTTGCAGATCTATAGTTTTGTTTTGCAGTGTTTGTTTGGCCACAATGTCCAGCTGCTTATTTCCATCAGCACCCACATGAACAGGGACCCAAAGGAACCAAGTAGATAGATACATTTGTTTTCCAACCAATACAATAATAGGACGATTTCATTCAGAATACCAGTTCTAGATGCTGACCACCTACCATATTAAGCTCACTAGTGCAGACAAACTGTCAGCATTATGACAGCATTATTAATTTCCTTCTCCTCTGTCCACTGCAGGGCCAGAAGGATTGCCAACAGCTCCACAGTGTATACTGTTAAGTGGTCTGAAACCCTTTTCTTAATATATGAGTCACTTCCTGGGAAGTACACTGCTGCCCCTGCACGCCCTGTGTGGAGATGGAGTCTGAGAAATGCTGGTCAAAGTAGTCTTGAACTATGCACCACACCAGAAGTTCTTCTGCCTTGTGCTTCATTTTCTGCTTTATGTTGAGATCTACATATAGATAGGGGAATAACCAGGGAAGAATGGAAAAATTGCAACTGTGGGACAGTACTATATTTGACTTAATCCTATGTTTTCTGCCTTTGCATCAATTCAATTCAATTTTATTTATATAGCCCAATATCACAAATCAAGATTTGCCTCAAAGGGCTTTGCAGTCCATACAAGGTACAACACCCTCTGTCCTTAGACCCTCGGTTCGAGTGAGGAAAAATTGCCCAAAAAAACCCATCCAGGAAAAATGGTAGAAACCTCAGGAAGAGCCACAGAGGAGGGATACCTCTTCCAGGATGGACAGACAGTGCAATAGGTGTTGTGTGTACAGACAATGATAAACAGCGAAACGCTCAACACGACACAACATTCACATAGATAGGATGATGGAGAGAGAACAACAAACAACACAGACACTAGAGGAAACACTGGACAGTCCACCCACAACTTGAGAAGTTTGTTTCATTATGTTCCCAACAATCCATTAAAACACTCTTAGCAGGATGTTTATGATTATGACCCTGAAGGTTGACCCAGTATGACAGCATCAGCTTAATTAATTCCTAGAGGCTTTTCCTCTATTTCAACCTGCATCGCTGACACTGCGACACTCTTTTAAATGCTCCATAGCATATTCTTAATGCCTGAGTTTGCAACACATCTGGCTTTTTCAAATTTGTCTCAGCTGCTGACATGTAGGCTATACATCCATAGTCAAACACTGATCTCATGAGTGCCCAGTATATTTTTTGCAGAGATGCTCTGTTTGCTCTCTACTCTTGCACTGACAAATAATGCAGTATATTGACCATCTTTTTACATCGATTTTTAACTTTATCCAAATGAACGTTCCAAGTAATCTTCTAATCAAGCCACACCACAAGAAATCTAGTTGCTTTAACTTGTTCAAGAGCTTGCTCATAAAACTTTAAGGAGATGGGTGTGATTTTATGGCATCTTGAAAAACAAATTACTTGAGTTTTTGCAACTGAATCTCTATTTACCTGCCCATTTTTCAACTTCTACTATTGCATCTTGCATTTTCTTATTTACATAAGATACGTTGCACCCTTGTATCCACAAAGCCCTGTCAGGGACCTTTCACACTTCAATCAATCTGAGAGATGTCATTAATCATTATGTTGAGCACAGACAAATTTCCAGTGTCAGAATGAAATCATGAGAGTTTTGATGGAATTGAGGCACGCTACTGCCATCTGGATCATTTCATGTAAGGTGGTCATAAATCTCAGTCTGAGCTGTCTTAAATTGGTATTCTTTCCGTCTTGACGTTCGATAAAATAAAACCATTTGTTTGATATCATCATGAATTTTAAGCCTTTGCTCACGTAAACAGTCACATGAACATGAACCAAAAATAGATGCGCTCTCTCTAGCACCAAACAGGAAGCAAACATTGACAAAAAACTTGATTGCAGGTGTTCGATTTAAACAGCAAAATACGAACAGAATCCAGTTTGGTGTGTGCGCTGTCTGTAGAGAAGAAATGGTAGTGGTGCAGACTCCTAATAATGAACGGACGTATGAGTTTCCACTCCCAACTTGGGGAGGTAGTGATGAAAAATAACAATGCAGGACTCTTTCGAGGCCCTGTAATTGGAATGAGTACACTTTTATTCAAACCCTACCCTGTCTGGCTCCGTTTTGCGCAGTTTTGGTCTTGTTCTGCTGGCAGCACGGTTAGCACTGTTGCCTCACAGTAAGAAGATTTGGAGTTCAATTCCATATTGGATCAGAGTCTTGTCTGTGTGGAGTTTGCATGTTCTCCTTAGGTTTCCTCTGGGTCCTCCAGTTTCCAACTGCTTGGTTAATTCTCCTGTCAGTGCCTGTGGCCAAGGTACGGCTTATCTATTGTAAGTATTAGTACTTTTGGTGCCTTTGTTTAGGGCATGTTTACAAAAGATTTCGATGTTTTTATCTAACCAATTGGCAAAAACTGTAAAAGGGACCTTGTGAACAATGATATCATTGCGATTTAAGATTAATGATGAGATATTGGGCTTTGAATATGGGGTGTGACACTGATTTTACTGTAAAAACGAGTGGTTCAGAAAAAGATGCTCAGTTCAAGAAGTTATTACTTTTGAACTATTCATGATAGATGTAGATGCATGACATTTTCAGGAATTGCTCTAAAGTACAAGTATCTTCACACTGATCCCATCAGATCTGCCAAATTTTGGTATTTATTTATCATGTTGTAGTATTATTGTGGTATGGTATATAGTATTTATCTAAAAGAAATATGTTTTTCTATTTTATGAGGCATTAAAAATGAAAAAAAAATCATTTCACATCTATATTTCAAATGCATATTGCTCATGTATGACAAGGTCTACCACAAAAACAATTATATCACTGGAAAGAGCATGTCTGCATTAATATATGCACAAAATATGAAGTTGGTATCTTTAACCAAACTATGTTATTTAGATTGTCAAATATGCCATGTTTTGTATCTTCTTTTCTTTGAACTTTTTTTGTACCACTTGTTTTTACAGTAAAATCAGTGTTGCGCCTTATATATAGAAGGAGGAAACCCAACACACTGATCATCCCCTCAGTCCTCATTTCTCAGCTGAACAGGAAATCGCTTCTGGCATATCATTTGTGTCAAATCCAACATCTAAGGATATGCAGACCATTTTTCTACTGCAACAAAAGTAGCTTATGTCTAATAAGTGATCATTGAAGAAAACATTGTCCTATTATTGCCCTATTATTGTCCTGTAAGGAAATTAATTCTCTGCATTTAAATCCATCCTAGAGGGCATCGCATTATGAGCACTGAACTGCCACTGTGACCCCTGGGGACCAACTCCAGATCCAAACCAGTACCATGGTCAAGGTCACTGATAGAATTATCCTACCACACAATTGTGAAAAAACTCATAGGGGTTTGATTCCCAATCGGCCCCGGGACCTTCTTACTTTGAGTCAACAATGCTAACCACTGAGCCAGCATGACCCCATTAGTGACTGGATGCTACAGTTCAGCCTGTACTTTGTGTCGTACTTCAATATATATATTTTTTAATATATTGTTTCCTTGCTTTTTCTATTGTGTCCTTGTCTTCATGTGTCATCTGAACCAATATGATATAGTAAAAATATGTAAAAAAAAAAATATATATATATAACCTGAGTGCTTGAAAAAAAAAAAAAAGCATGCTAATCAGCATAAATGTGAAACATACATCTTGCACTTTGCACTGTTATTATTGTACTGTAATTTATCTAAATGTAGCTTTTTGTACCTCTGATGAACATCTATAAATAAAAACTCAAGATAAAGTATCAGTTCTATTTCAAATTTATTTTTGTAACATACTCCTTATGAGGGAAGATGTACAACATCATTTTAAATGTATTCATAATTCACTTTTCCAGGAATAGCTGGGTGTGTGTTGGGTCTGGGATGTGGAGTGAGACTGTCAGAGAGGTAGAAGAGTAAAACTAGTTCTCTGGTGAGGAACAAAGCTGGTCCCGGTCATCTTGGTACACAGAATGGTAGATTCATCAGGTAAGAGACTGCTGCAAAGTCCACTTTATTCTTTCTTCTTGTACTCCTCCAGGTGGGCCAGGATCCAGCCAGATGGACCCAGGATGGCCAGGGAGAACATCCCAAGCCCAACGCCGGTTTCCTGGACAATGGAGAAAAACAAGTCAGTCACCAACTACTATTTATGCCTGCCATACTCTAGAAGATTTGGAAAAACACTAAAATGTGACCTACTTTCATATCTAAAGACAATGTGAAAGAAGTCAGTTTTTAGTCATAGACTAGGAGATTTTGCAATGACTGGGAATCTTTCTTCTGGAACACCATTTGCAAAGTACAACTAGATTCCTTTTGAGCTTTGTTTTTGGTTTTTGCTAGAGTTGAATCTTGATCTCCACAAAACAGTAAGAATGAGGCTAGATCATCAGATTTTGCGAATAAAATACAGGTTTTGTTGCAGATTCATTTAAAGGCAAAATATGTAACACTTCTGGCTTGTGTTTGTAAAGACAACTGTTCAAACTTGTCACAGTGGTTGTATAGAGAGGCGAAGTCCTTGTTTGTCGAGAGGGAGGTGAAAATGTATGAAAAGGGGTGTAAAATGTTGTGTCTGGTCATGTTGAAGCTACAGAAACATCTTTTGGCAGCTCTAAGCAGCTTGTGGAGGGAGAAAGTTACAATGATGTCACGTCCACAACTTTCGGGTGTACAGTCTTTCTATTTCTGTATTTTCACATTCTGTTACCTCAACAGTTTTACAACAAACTTTCTTGATTTGTAAAATGATCTTTTACACTGACAAACAGATGTGTAAATGATGGCATGATTCAAGCAGAATCAAAAAATTACTTGTCTCTCTGTAATATTTTTTTTCCCCCGAAGTTAAGTCCTATGGGGCACAACCAGAAGGGGTGGAACTTTGCCTCTCAACTGCAAAAACACAAATAAGCACACTTCACAGAAGTCTACAGGAATGTTTTAGAGGGCTGAAACACAAACTTCATCCTTTATGCTTTGTGTCAAAGCTGAGCTGAATCAGCACAATCAGATTGATAAATGATGAACTTGTGTGTGTGGAAATGAGCGTATGCCCACTTTTCTGTTGTACATTTGTTCGATAAATGAGGGCCATTGCTATTAATTTTCCAAATCAGTTCTAGCCCTAAACTGTCCATGTCTCAAATTCTTCCTGATTGTGTTGAAGGCCTGAATGTCAGGAAGTTGACCAGACAACACATGAAATTAGTTGTGTTTATACTGTCTACAATTAAGTACAAGTCAAAGTAAATTTTAATATCACTGTTTTCTTTTTTCATTTACATTTTCCATGCTGTCCCAACTATTTATTTGGTTTTGTATATTATATATGTTGTATATACGGAACATACATCAGTGTTTTTAAAACAATATTGTGTGCTGGACAATAAAAGAAACAGCATATGTATAGAAAGAGTTATGGTCAAAGTTTAACTTCAAATGTTAAATATTCAGCTACAAATTTAGTTGCTTTTTTTTCTTTAAAGCTTACTTATTAAAATAGAATAGGAATATTTTATTGTCTACTTTTAGTGTACAGAAGGCAGAAATGTTCCTTTGGCCTGCATGCAGATATACAAAATGATAACAACCAACAACAACATAAAAACATAACACAACATATCATGTCACAATCAAGCCAAGGCAGGGAATTCCATACATTTTCTTTGAAGGTAGTACCTGGAAATGGGATGGCTGCAGTCGTTTATAATTTTGTCAGCTGAACACTAATGCTTTGCTGTTATGACAAGACAGCTGTGTTTCTTTGCAGCCTGAGATTGTACTGCCCAGTCAAGTACCTTGCTTTTGACAATTACTGGAACCAAGACCCAATGTTAAAGGTGAATATATTTTAAACTAGGGATTGGTATACTCTGTTGAAAGTGCATGTGCTGACCTCAAAACTCTTTTGTTTACGCAATAAAAAGAGGCTTAGTTGTGCTTCTTCGTAGATACAGTCAACATGTTCATTAAAAGTAAAGGATTGGTCCAACACAGTCCCCAGATACTTAAAAGACCTCATCTGCTCCACCTCCTGGTTCTTAATTGTAATTGCTTTAACTAGGAGGTTTGACAAGGTTGTTTTTGATACCATCAAAACACATTTCTTTCATTATTGCTACATTCACAAGATGGATGTCATCAAACCACTTTATAAGTCTGGTAACACAGTCAAAGTACACATTTAATGACTGTATGTTACTAATGCATGCCACTAAGGCCAGGACATCTGCGTACTTAACTAATGTTAGATTTTCTGTGTTGCAGATTACTTCATTTGTGTAGACTTAAAATAAAATTGGAGATAAAATGCAGCCCTGTGGAAGTCCAGTGTTTAAAACCAGAGTGTTTGACATACAGTCATTTACTACAAAACTACTTGCGTTCCTTTTGTTATTCCGTATATGACACACAGCTACTGAGGTCTCTTTGGGGATCCTTGCTGTCACTCAAATGGATGACAAATGATAGTAAAGTTAGTCATAAGCTCTGAATCCCTATAACGATGGAAGTGGTACCATTATGAGGAAACTGTTAACTGAAACGCTTTACCCGACAGAATAGTGGTTTCTATTTACTAATTTCCTTGAAGTCGTTAGCATTTTAACAAAATACACCTTTAGTCCACTGACTTTACGGATAGCACTTTGACCTCGTCAGCCAAGGACAGCTAGCTAACTGCTATTCAGTTAGCGCGAGAGAAACAACGTGTGACTTACAACAGCGCCAAGCTTCTCCTTGGCCGGTTTGGTGTACACGTTAGCCCTCTGTATTTGTCCCCGCAGAGCAGGAGCAGCACGGCTAGTCATAATCCTCAGAAACCCAGGCATATTTGTTTGCAGCGGTAGAAAGATGTCTTCTCAATTGAAGATGCTGGTATGGCATAAAATGGAAGTCAGTCGATGAAGAGGTCATGTCTCGTCTTCTCTTACAGGACTCAGATATCACAGCGCCTCCAACTGTCCTGGATGATGATTGTGGTTGTACCTCCATGATGGTGATGTGATTTGTTGTATTCTTTCATGTTTTTTATCGGCTACTTCATAATGATTTGATCCCCTATAGTTTTATTGTTATGGTATTGATTCAACATTTAGACTTTTAATTTGGATTCAAATTATGACGATATTCATTATATAAAAAGAGTAGTGTAAACCAATAATTATCAGTTTTGTGATACGTTTTTTTTGTATTTTGGGTTTGTTTTGTTCACATTGTCAGCTAAACACTTATAAATATGTGTCTTTTGTTGTTTTACTTAACTTTACACATGTATATTTTGATATTGAACAAACATTTTATCATTATAATAGCTTTGAATGCGCTAGATATGTTCTGCTGTTTTGTCATGTTTTGACCATAAAGAAGAGTTCAAAACCACAAATAACCATCTTTAACATTGTTTTCAGATTGTGTCCACTTCCTTTATTTAGAAAATGAGCAAAATACAGTACAGTATAGTACAAAATAACAAAATCAGACTATGTCTTTTTGTCCTGCTTTGTATTTTACATTGTTTTCATCTTATTTTGTTTTGTTATATAACCATTGTGTTTTATGAATAATTCAAAACAAACAAATAACCGTCAGCCTTTAATGTGTAAAGAAATAATGATTTGACATTATCAAACTGATATGAAATGCTTATTGTGAGAAAATATTTGGCTATACTGCACAGCTCTGTTTAAGAGAACAGAGAGGTGAAGCAGTTTTACTGATATTGTAGGAGACATTTTCTGTTTTGTTTGTATGTTAACACCTCCGACCACCAGGTGGCACTGGTGTTTAGTAAATGAATTCATGTAAAGAAGGAAACTGGACCAAAGTGACAACAGGTGCTGCTGATTGTCGAGGCAAACAGTTTTTAACCATGTTAAACATGATAACTTGATTATCTATGCTGGTAACGTATATCGTTTGGTTCTGTTATGTGCATCTGTATATGGTTTAATGGACACTTTTGCAGCATTGGTAAGCTGCAAATAGTAGTCTTGGAACATGCTGTAGCCTCACAACTCAAAGACCACCTCTCTGCCAATAACACGTATGAAACTTTTCAATCTGGATTCCGCTCCAACCACAGCACTGAAACAGTCCTCCTGTCATGAATCAATGAATAAATCATGAACAACCTTCTCCTCTCCTCTGATGCCAATAACCTCAAGATCCTCCTCGATCTCAGTGCCGACTGAGACCTTTGACACAATCAACCACTCCATCCTTCTCACCCGACTTGAAACCACCTTCAATATCATCAGCACCCCCTCAACTGGTTCACATCCTATCTCTCTGACAGTCATCTCCGTCAATAACTGCAAAGTGTCAACACTACTGCCCAGTTCCCCTCCTCTTCATCCTACACCTGCCCCCCTTTGGTCAGATAATCATGGTCCTATCCTATTATTTCAATCTCCACTGTTACGCACTTGACCCTGACAAACTGCATCACTGAAATAAAATCCTGGCTTCAATCCAACTTCCTCAAGCTAAACTGCGACAAATCAGAGATCATCATTGGGCGAAAAGCACTCACCAAATCCACCCACAGCTTCACTCTCAACACCGACGGCTCCACTGTATCCACCTCCCCTCACATCAGAAACCTTGACCAAACCCTGTCCTTCGACCAGCACATCAAACCATCACAAGGACAGCCTTCTTTCACCTCAAGAACATCAACCACCTCC
>JAPQRN010001113.1:0-13685 GCA_037367275.1 Coranthus polyacanthus | reverse complement strand
GTTATTCATAACATTCTAAACATCAAACGTTTTCTCACACTATACGCCTCACACCTGCACATCAAAGAGATCAATACGTCTACATCACATACACAATCTAACACCCTCAGTGTGATCCATTTGTGACCCGAGGTATACAAGACTATCTCAAAAGTAAAGACGACACAAGGGTTAAATGTACTTCCATTTGTAGCAGCTGATGCTACTTTGAGATCAATAAATGGTTCACATATGTAATATGTTTCTTTGGAATGTGTATTGGTGTATTTGCTTAAACTTTGTGTAACAACGTATGTATGTAAAAGGCGGATTTCTTTCTTGTGTGCAATTACGGCTGGGGACTGGCTCTGCAGAGCGATCCATAGTTATTCCCCCAGCATTTTTTCACATTCCTATAAATCACCAAGCAGTGATCAATATATATAAAAATATAAGAGACTGCTCAGACCTCTCCTTTCCAGTTCAGACTCATTGCTTTAACAATTTAGTGCTGTTTTTCACAATGTGACATGATTTTTTTAAACTAAGAATATGCGGCGAGTTTAGATGATTTCATTATTAGTATTCTCGACACTGTGGCTCCTCTCGTTCGTCTCCATCATTTTCAACAAGGTATAACAGAATAACACCCTCCTTACAGAGACACTCCTCCTCGGGAACACGTTTCTTGGAAAGGCACACAAATATGCCTGTTTTCACTTGGACATTTTCAATAGGTATATCTTCTTGGCAGTACTCTGTGATTTTATAGATCTGGAGTTTAAATGAATCTTACCTGTAATCTATTCTAGCCTGAGTTTCCTCCAGCCGTCTTTGAGAAAGGTACTCAAATACCACTGAAGTCCGATACTGCTGAACTCAACAGAAAGTAAAACTAATTTATATCTTTTTACTCTGAATTCTAACACCCATGCACATAAAGCAGGTACAACTTCTGACATAAGATACATCAAGAGGGGATTTGTTCACTACCAGGGCTATAAATCTGCAAAGAAAGTTAGAGTATATAAAAACTAAAAGTATACTAGTTAGCATACCAGTATATGACCAAGATTAGAGGTCATTCTTACCGATTCTTCGTTTTAGAATACAATCAATAAATATGTTTGGTTTATGTAAATTTGTATTTGGACAAGTAGTTTAGGCTGAGACAAGCTTAAAGTGACTAAGATCTTGGCCTATATTTTTCCTGTATTGTACTGGCAGATTATAGTCTGTTTATTTGAGAGGTAGTTGTGGCTGAACAGCCACTGCTTCAAATTCACATATCAACTGTAAACTCTAGCTGACATTTTGTACAGAACATAGCTCAACCCTTTTTCACCCTGATGTAGCCATTAAGCAACCAGTGCTTAACATTAGTGTGTGTGTGCTTATACATGCTTAAATAAAAAGTATGGTCAAATGACTCGTAAACCACAGCTGTAGATCATAATTCTCATGGGACAACAGCACTGATCAAACTATGAAGAATAAGGCTATTCTGTCATGACAACAAGGGGTGAGATTGATTCCTGTCATTCCATCTTTTAAATCACCTATACTGAGCGATAAAAAAATCTGGTTTTGTCACTTCAGTGGATTTTAAAGTGCTGCCTCAGCATGAACCGTTTGCAGAGGGCATCGGTATCATTGTCTTTTCAAGTGCCACAGCATTTCTAGCCAGCTGTCTACAAGCCAGCTGCTCTGCCTTACCCAATAAGTTTGTATACAGCACTTGGCTACTCCTCGGTGCACAGCAATTCACCGCCCTGATATCATCAGGAAAGCGGGACTGATGTGCCAAATCACTTATATCACCGACCAGATTTCCCAGCAGCACCCCTGACACAAGCTTCTGACATAGCGGTACATTTGTAAGATCTGATCTTCTAGGCGACACTCGCAGTCTCTGAGCAGGTCCGAGGGGAAATTACAGCAGGTGACAATTATACTGCATCGGTGAAGAGCAGGGGGTGTTGTGTTGGTCTTTGGAGCCATGTCTTTACTCTTAATAGAAGGAATGCTTGAGCTTTGAATCCAGCATTTTATACCCATTTCAACAGGTGCCAAAGAAAACATTCAATACCAACCATTCCTAAGTTGACATTGAAACCCAACAACACAATAAACAATGTAATTTATGGACTGAATGTTGTAAAAAGCCTGAGAACTGGCATTTTGAATTTGAAGGATTAAAAATACGAAGCATTCTCTGTCAGAATGTGAAACAAACCATAAATCAAAAACCATAAACAATATTTGCTGAAGCAGTGACTAGCTAATCAGCATTTCTTTTCTGGTGATTATGTCGAGAAAATGTGGCACTGGATCACGTGACATTGAGGTTAGTAAATGTTAGCTGACCTGTTTCAAAGCCACTGTAGGCTCTTGTCTCTTTGTGTGCTAAACATGAAAGAAACTGTACAAACAGCTAAATACCCATTATTTTTTTGGGTTTAATGTCTCTTGTTTGGTCTCCTCTCCCCCTTGAATGTAAACTTCATATAAACATATAAAGATGTTATATTTTCAGATTAATTTTAGCAAAATGTCCCTTTGAACTTGTTGTACTTGAACATCTTTCCTATCACGTCTCGACTGCTTCCAGAGCAATGATGGTAGAGAATTACAGCAGCATCAAGTCTAAGAGAACACGGGTGAAAATAACTCCAAAGACCTTTCCCCGCATGAGAGTTTCCCCTCTGTCACTTCACAGAGTCACCGGCATTCAGCAGCATTAAATCTTGCTTTTGTACTACTAGTCAATCAACACATTCTGTATCCACAATGATTTGTTTGCCCCCAGCGTTGCCCTTCAAATGGACTCGTAATCAACCATCAAATTTACTAATCATCCATTTGAGCCCACTGGTCTGTTGTCTGGACAGAGATCTCTGTGGGAAACCGCATCCTGTGCCTTTAACCAGAAGATGCAGCTGACTGAACCCATTTTGCATTCACCCCTCACTCCACTCCACTTCGCTCCACTCCACTCCACTCCATTCCCCTGCTCCCTCCCTTTCCCTTCTCTTAGCCCCAACCCTGGCTGTCATCAGAATGCAGGGCCTGTCTGGGGGACCACACACAGAGTAATTATTAATAAGAGAAGATGACAAGTGAACATCCCTCCTGAATGCTAAGAGATGCCAGCGGAGGCTGGAGATGGCCGGCTGCTCTCTCTCAGAGATGCTGGATGAGGCCAAGTCGCTTTTCCGATGATCCCTGTTCAAAGTCATTCACAGGAGGGGAATGAAAAAATGCAAGTCGAGGTTCTCCTAATCATATCCTACCATGCTGACATGCCCTTTAGATGACTGTGTTCATAGACATTTGATATTTCGCACACTCTCAGACATAGTTTCAAACTAAATTCTTACTTACTGGGGGTTGCTCATGTCGAGGTCTTGTTTCAAGTCGACGTCCACACTAAATGACCCCAAGAGTGAAATATAGTTTCCCTGCTGCAGACACCTGGCTCATACCACACCTATAAAAAACAGAAAAAGACCAATATAACAACATTAGAAAGAGCAAATCATGATCTACGTGGATGATTAGTAGCCTGCATACAATTATCAGTACATTATCATTTTTTTCTGATGACGTCCTCTCCAAACTTCAGCTTAAGCTATGCTCTCTTCAACTGTTTTCCCGGAGAGCACTAAACTGTAATGGATTTTAAATCTCTTCCAATATACGCTCCGCTCTGTGAATCAGGAGCTGAGGAACATCACACCTCTTGCATAGCAAGTACAGCAGGATGCTAGCTCTTTGTGCCACAGGATAGAGAGCCATTGATGCCCAACTCCGTTCAGAGAAAGCTCACTCCAGCTGCTTTGCATGAGATGACCAGACAGGAAAGTCACAAACACATACCCACTGCTTTTAAAGGAAACATAAAAGTGCTACTAATTACATCCTACACTTTAGTGTGAGATGTATTATTGCAGTTACTACACATTTGCATTTTTGTTCACGTGGAGCATCCCTTAAAACACACTGTCCTCTAGGCTGCACAGTGTTGCATGGATTCAGGGTTGTGTGACACAGACCGGAGCAGTGAAAACCTTCAAACGTAGAGAGGTGAGGAGTCAGCATTCACAGCCACAGCAGACCACAGCAGAGTAATGTAGTGAAGCACAGCAGATTAAATGCTACTCAGGATAAATCAGCCCAGGTCATTCAAGGGCTGAGAGTGATATTGTTTCACTGCAGCACCAAAAATGTGGTCTTTAGCATAATACTCAGGAAACATTAATAGATCTGCCAGCATAGGTCAGTCAGTATCCATCATAGGATGTGCAGAAAGTCAAAGACTTCCCCACTTTGTCTAAATACTTAAGATGCTTTAACCGCTGTAAGGGAACAATGTAGAAGTGAGAAGCAGAGTCAAGTCAGATCAAAGGTGTGTGTCATTTTTATTGGTAATTCACTGCAAAGTATTTCAGGGCTTGAGTAAATCAGAGTATCAGAGAGATCAAATTTCACAATCAGCATCTTACAAAAAGTTGCCACTTATTACTATAAGTACAGCCTAGAGCAAGAGCCCAATCAGAAGCAGTTTTTACTATTTCAACACACCAATTTGAATCCATAAATGAAAAACGTGCTATTTTTCAGGCTTTCTCGTGTAATTAAATCAAGATGCATTAGCAGTCACTTCCCACCGCGTCATACAAGAACAGTTATGGTGCTGTTAACATTTTCTCACTGTGCTCAGAGGCCACACAGTCTCATTTTTGTCCACGTTTAAACCAGCATCAACGACCCAGGGCGCTTTAAATGAATCACCGACTCGAAAAACATGCACAAAGACACACACTAACCTCTTGTGTTTTCTTGCTCTACATTGTGTGAAGTGTTGTCGTGACTCCTTTGCCCTCGCAGTGATGATGGTAATATCTCCCTCCTCGCCGATGATGATGATGATGATGATGGTGGTGGTGATGGTGATGATCAGTGTGAGGGAAGCTCGGATCTTGCTGTGTGTAGGCTGCGATTCCCCTTAAATTCGCGTTGGCCACGTACCCGTATCGCCTCTCAGAAGACAGCACACGACGAAAAAACCCACTCCGGACCGAAAGCACCATCCTTCAGCGGAGACGACGAGGCTGTCACTAAATCAGGAGGAAGATAACGGCATCTTCGGAGCGAGGCATAATGTGCTTGCAGGGCTTCCCCCACAATCACACCAGGGACTCCATGTGCCCAATAATAAGAAGAAGAGGTTCACGACCGGGAGCTGTCCAGGTGCTGAAAACGGGATTCCAGCGCCTACAGATGTGTGTCGAGCGGCGCCGTCAGCGGGAACGACTTTGGGCTGGATCCAGAAGAAAGAAAGAAGAAAAAAAAAAAAAAAAACCCAACAAGCGCAATGTTATTAAACAAAAACCTACATATAATCTATATTCATATTGTAAGGCATAAGAGCTCGCAGACGTCCCTCTGTCTATGCCACCCTGCAAGCGTCGACGTAGAAAAAACACTCACCTCTTGAGCTTCAGAGTTCCTCGCGATAACAACCCACCCGCACGAAGAAAAAAAAAAAAAAAAAAAAAAGAGAGAGAAAGAAGAAGAAGAAAAAAAAAACAACCTCATTCTCATACAGCGACTTCAAGTGTTTCAGATGGTATTTATTAGTGAGTTGCATTTGTGAGGTGTAGGGGAACTGTGTGTCACGTACTTCGCATCATTCTGCTGTGATATTTAATCAGCATCCCAAAACTGCAGCCTAAAAATGGAAATAGGACTAGCAGGAAACACCAAAAAAGAGGAAGTGGAGAAAGGAACAAGCCACAGCACTGTGTTAAAAATGATAATACCCATTTAAGTAGCCTTGCCTATTAAGATCCTTTACTTAAGTACCAATACAACACTGAAGTAAATGTTCTGCATTCAAAACCTCAAGTTAAAGTACTTGAGTAATTCAAGTATGAAAAGTAAAAGTAGTTATTGTGCAGTAAAATGGTCCCTGTATATACGATGTTTTTGGATTCATATTACTGCTGCATTCATGCGTATGTTGCATTTTGCTGCAGTAGATGTTTAAGTTGAGCTCATTTTAGCTTCTTTATATACTGTTTTGTATTGTTTTGTGATTCTATAAGATCATCATAGTTACGTTTGTAGCATCGCTGTCCTGTGAGAACCACGCGTAGGCCATCTCTAAAAAAGACAACTTACAATGAGCACAGAAATGATGCGTTTAGCCAAAGCCTTTAGCCTTCAGTTTATCATAAACATTCAAAATCAACACGTTAGGACATACGTGGCTTTCACCGGAAAAGAAGAAAAATTGTAATCTGAAAAGTAAATAAAGCTGTCAGACAAATGCAGTGGAGTTAGCGGTACAATTTTTGCCTCTGAGATGTAGTCGAGTGGGTATATGAAGTTGAATAAAATGAAAATAAGTAATGTACAAGTGCACTTGAGTAAAGTGCTTACAGTAGTTACATTCCACCACTGAGCGCTTTACAAGGAGAACTGTTGCGTTACCGCATTGTTAAAAACTCCTTTGGTCCCTATTTGTTAATAATACAGTGACAAATTGGTTGATAATGAATCCACTGATAAATTGTCAGACACTCCATTGCAGGGCTCTTGCAGATTAACTGAGCAGTTGATAAGTCAGGTGTCATGCTGCAGGAGTATAAGCAACAGCCAAGGGATTTGTCACAACCTGTCTGCCCCAAACTTGCTCTTGCGAAGTGCTATTATTAGTCTAAAACTAGAGTACTCAAAAACTGAACAGAAACATTATGAAAATCCTTTCAGCATCTCCCCAGAAAGGATTTATTGTGACCTGTCTTACCTGAAAGTAGCCGTATATGCATGATGACGCAATTTCATAATTAATGGCGCGATTTCTTTTAAGTAACAAAGCTGTTTAAAAAGATGTCAGTTGATGAGTCAGCTAACGGTTCAGGGAAGAAAGCTGTAATTATTTGTCTGACGGAAGTGGTGTGATGTATTCTTAGAGGACCGAAGAAGTTCCCACGATTCCATTCATGCCTTCTCTGAATACCAGTCATTCTTTCAATTGTCTCTTACCAAACCCAGACATGCTGCGCTCACATGGACAACAACGGGTAATTTCCTCACCCTTCCTCTGCCTGATCTCCTGATGCAACTACCCTATCCAACGCCAAAAATAAAACGTAATCTACTCTCCCACAGTCCGACTTACAGCGAGTCTCTGTAAAACTCTTAAAGCTATAGGTGTGAATCGCTCACACACAGGTAAACACATCATTTGTGACACACTCAAACAAATGACCTACAATCAGTAGGTAGTTTCCTGATGTTAAGCTTGCCATTTACAATGTGAACAAACTGCAATCACAACATTTTTTAGGGCAAGGGAGGAACACGCCCACATGAGACTCTTAAAATGTTCCAACATAAAGCAGTTCTGAGTTATTTTGAAGTGTCACTATGACTCACCTTGTGAACCTGAACTAACCTAACAAAATATAGGATTTTACCGGCTGGTAAGGACAAGTGCTTGTTTAATTTTAATCGGGGAATACTGTCAGTATTAGCTTCTGACACCTTTTTAAATTAGGAAATTATTGTGCAGGTTTGTTTTTCTAACTGGCATCTGAAGCTTCAGGTTGTGACATGTTTTACTAGGTGCTGAGCGATCGCTTTTCTATGACACAAGTAGTTAATTTATCTTGTATTCGCAGGTAACAAGAAAACATCCCAAATGATGGCAGGTAATTAGAAAAACTGTAGTTTACTTCAGAAAAAAAGGGATGTCACAGCCCCGTTTGTTTCCTGAAATGTTTTTTTGTTGTATTTTATAGATCACGGAGAAGTTTGTGATGGGCAGGAGGCCACGTACTGCATGAATGGAGGGACATGCTATAAAATACCTTCTATGAATACACTATCCTGTGTGTAAGTTAGACAAAAATGATTTTTCAGGTGTCGTTCACGTGCGTCTTTAGAAACCCTCACCTCTGGTGCAGTTACATAGATTTCACAACACAATGGTGTCAGATTTCCCCTGTGCTGACTGACTGCCTGCATTTCGTTTGGAATGCTTACTTTTTTAGCTGCTATCCAAACTACACGGGCAGCAGATGTGAGAATTTACGGCTCTTCAGCAGTTCCCCACTTGGACAGAACGCCGGGTTAATTGCGGCCGTGGTCATTGTCGCCCTCCTCATCTTAGTGGCGTTGGCCGTTTTTATCTTCTACATACGCAAGTAAGTACATTACTGTTTTAGGAGATCCAACAACAAGATGTCCAGAAACATCATCATCATAAAGTCATACTTCAGCCAGATGTTATTATTTCAAAGTTAATAACCATTACTTATGTCTACACACAGGATGTTGAAAGCCAGACAAGAGAGCCAACAGAGCAGTCAGCCCCAATACTGGAAAGTAAAGAGCATGAGAGTATGATTTTTTTTCCTCTTTTGGCTGTGGCCGTAGTGGGATGATGAGATAATTCTCAGACTTGAGTGAGGTGCGCCATGCTGGACTCTGTGCTGTGACTATAAAAGACCACTAGACAGAAAAAAAAACAAACAAAACAGGCGCAGTAAAAAAATGAACCTGCAAAACTCAAGCTGAAAGAGAGAAAGGTGGAATTCATTTACACACACAAAAAAGGTGTGAAACAAATGTGAGTGGGTGTTAACCGAATCACGCCTGGTCTTTTTTAACACAGCTATGAAGGCGGCACTGGCGTTACTCATTTTAAATCACATTTCAATACATGTGCTTTGTCTGAAATGTATTTACAAAGCATCATTTGACTATGTAAAATGTTTTGTGTAATTATATTATTAATATTTAACTTAATATGAAATAAGGCTGTGTATCCATTAATAATTGAGCCTGATCTGCTGTTAGTAAATATTTTGCAACTGAGTAAATATATTCAATAATTCCTTTGTGACTTGGCAGTGCGATTTGTATCGGAAGACAGTGTGTATATTTGTGTGGATCACAATTGACTAGTCATTCCCTGGATATTTAAGCGTAACCATCAGTATTGCATTACTAACTCTGAACCTTTAGCTTAATCCGAACCTAATCCAAAATCTAATCTTTATCCTAAACCATAATTGCACTTTGAAGTAGTCAGGACCGGTCAGGATGAGCTCACTTTTCGAACAAAAAACGTGTCTTCACTCTGCAGGAACACACACATAAAACATAGTGATACTCTCTGACTCTCTGTCTGTATAATTAGCTCATCCCAAGCCATTCATCGGTCCACCTAAATTTAAAAACAGAGGTACAAGAGATCTCAGGGGTTTTTAGAGAGAAAAAGGTAGCACAAATTTGCTTTGGTTAGAGAGGTATTCAAACTTGTTGTACTGCTTTTTCACTATTTTGTTTTTCTATTTCATTGACAGTTGCTAACAACAAAGTGTGTTGGAAAAAAGGCTAAGACAGCTGACAGCTTAGTGAATTCCTAAAATTCTTGTCACCATTTATTAACTGGGGTTTTGGCACATAACATCAGGAGTGCTTAGGAATTATTCTGTTGTGTTTGAGGTTAGCCCTGGCATATTAGAAAAGGTCAGATTAGTAATTATGAGGAAATATCTGCACAGGGTGTGCCTCAAAATGTCACTAGATGAAACAGGAATTTTCAGTGTCGCTTTAAGCCTCAAGTGCATTTTTTTCATTCTGTATCAAGTGTTTTTCCTTTCTCTAAAATGTGGAAATTCATACTTTTAAAAAGGACTAGGTTGTTGTGTTGTTTTCTGAGAAATTCAAGAGAAGGTGCATCAGTCCAACAAACTGATATCATAAGTCAGCAGCGTTTGTCAGAAATGCAGTAAACTGCTTCCACCTAGTGGCAATATGGCTTTCTGTCAAGTTGTTCTTTAATGGCAGCAATAAGAGTTCCAGAATTCAGTGTTGATAAAATACATGTCCAAAGATTTATTTAATTTTCTAAAACATCCTCTGTAAATATCTGAGTATAATAGCTGTATCAAAATTACAAGCTTAATCTGAAGTTACTTTGTAGTACGATGTAAACACGATTGTTTCTGTAAACAACTTACTCTTACAGGCTTCTGGCTTTGTCAAACTCGTGTGCAATTTTGAGCGCGACTGTGTTTAGTCCGACAGACTGCATGTTAGTGATGATGGTGACCACCACCCCCTGCGGAAAGTGGTGGGTTTTTCCTTGGCACTGGGCAACGTCTTCAGCGGGTAACACCAGGAGGACACTACTTGCCCCAACAGCGCCTCCTGTGTGTGAAACGTAGTGCCTGCGCTTCCTGCAATGGCCATATTTCTGCAGTTTCTCCACTACCAGCCAACCTTGGGCATAGAGTCCATCCTTATCCCAGCTAGCCTCCGTCTTATGGACTGGGGCCCACAGATCCAGGGCACTTTGGGGTTTGAGGAAGCCAGGCAGCAAGCTTTCAGTGTCCTTTAGCTGTCCAACCTGATAGCTATAGAGCAGAGCGTTTCCAAACAGCAGCAAATCACCCACGGTAGAAAGGAAGCCGCCTCCTGCCCACTTGTAGGAGTTGTCCACATACGGGCAGTTCACAACACGACCTCTCTTGTTGAGGTGGTAAAACCTGTGAAGGAGTAGAATTTATTAACACTGGCTCGTTTTTAATGCTGCCATGTACACTCAACAATCAAATAAATACTGGGCAGTATGACCAAAAATTTGGATCATGGTATTTTTTTTAGGATTCAAACAGTATCAGAGTATGTCACTTTTTTTTCTTTGGGCGGGACTGGGCTGTTATATATGTATGTGGCTTAATTTACTGTCAAGAGCACATATGTAAAAACATTTTCATTTTATCATGTGTAATGAAGGCTTTGATTAATATAGCAGTTTGCTTGCCCCCACAAAATTCAGGAATCAAGATGCATGAAACATTTGCAGAATGCAATCATTTTTATTGCGCAAACTGCAATGTAGTAAAACTTAGAACAACTTGTCACTGTGTTTGTAAAGTTGTAACTGTTAAGGGTCATCTCTCAATGCAGTCTGCACAGCTCATCTAGAACAATATTATATAATTTGCTGACTATTGAAGCATTACAGCTATGGTTTCAGCTATGATATGGTCCGACAGTGTATGAAAAATTAATGTTATGAGACATTAAAATCTGTGTACCGGTTCATCCGTTATATCAACCAACACTAAATCAAATCAACTGCAAAGCAAGAACAGATTTCCAAAAAGTCACACTGTAATGTGATTACCTGGAGCGGTGATAAATAATAGGTTCATTTTCATCAGGCACAGTATTGAGCATCCCCAGCTCACGAAACATGGCCATCATGTAATCTAGGAAACGTTGACCAGCTGCCTGTTCCACACAGGCACTAAGCAGGGTATAGGCGTGGGTGGAGTAGAGGAAAGTGGTGCCTGTGTAAAGTAAACCATAAATCCTCACACGTCACGACATCAACATTTACATTTTTCTGTATGTAAATCATTTAGCAAGCAAACAAGGCCTTTACCAGGTTTAAAAATGAGTGGGTCGTCCTTGAAGATGTCCAAAGCCTGAGTGACACTTTCAAAGCTGTCCTTCAAGTAGTACTCCTCATGCTCAAACTCTTTTTTCTTCTGAGTGGCTTCTTTGGTTTTGCTGTTCTGTTCTGCTGTAGGTTTATCTTTGTTTTCAGACGTCTTTTCATCCTCTTTCGCTTTTATTGCCGGTTTCAAAAGTCGCTTACCTTTCTCCTTGTCCTCTTTCACTTTCTTTGCATCCTTCTCATAATGCCGTATGCCACTTAAATGGGACATAATCATACGTGGGGTTATCGTGACCTGAAGAAAAAAAGAAAAGAAAAAAAGAAACGCAATAAATGATTTGCATCCGGGCTGAGATACAATATTACAACTCGGGTTAACTTAAGTGACTTACTTTTTCTCCATCAAACTGTTTCTGGGGAAACTCTGGGACATATTTCTGGATGGGTACGTCGAGGTCTAGTTTCCCTTCCTCACACAGACGAGCAGCAGCTGCAGTTGTGAGAGGCTTACTGATGCTGGCGATTCGCATCACCGTTTCTGGGTTGCATGGCACGCGGTTCTCCAAATCAGCATAACCAACGCCTGAATTTCACGAAGAATTTAAATGCATCATTTCAGAACGTGAGATTGACGGGATATTTCCTGCACTAAACTGGTAACAGATCATGTCTGGGACACATCACTACATCAAACAGACCAGAGGGGAGTTCATTGCTTCAAGTCACGTTCAAGGATGTTCAGAATTTGCAACCAAAGTTTGAATGCAGCACATGATAAAGAAGAAAGTTGATCTGCCGAGGTGCAACAAAACCAACAAGATGTTAGCATAGTTCTGTTTTTAATTTTGTACAACTGGTATGAATGTGACGACTGCTATAGATGATCTTGATGGTTGTTTTTTGTTTGTATACGGTGCTTTTAATATGTCTATATGTTATGTGCTGTACCACAAAGTGCAATTCTAAATCATAGCTTTTACAAGTCTGCACAGTCCTGAGAGTATACTCAAGGTGACACATTGGTAACATGTTACCATTATTTGTCACCTTTTAAGATCATACAGTAAACAAGCAAACAAGAACAAACTGATAAAACTTTGTTTCCTTTAAGTTTTGTTGGTTTTGATGCACATTATAACAACTCTCTCTCGTTAACTTGCATTTCACAACAACTGTTGGGTTTGTCAAATTCGTGATGAATTAGTTGACATGAGGAGACAAACGACACAGAGTCATGCAGTTACACCAACTGCTCAAATTAAAAATACTAACGCGACACGTAGTCTTTAAAGTACACCTCCCAGACACCAACCTTCACACCAGACATGTGCACCATCCACAGAGACCCCAACCACCAGCCCTGGAGCTCCGACCTCATCCTGACAGCAGGAAGACACAAACACTGAACTGATAGAAGCCACGAAACAGAGGAATAGAGTAGAAGGAGAAGCTGGTCAGTGCGAATAACTACAGGCCTACCTCTGTGCCTACCTTTATCCGCTCCACAAGGTCTCTGCTAACTTCAATCGCTGCTTTGTAACGACCGGTCTGCGCATCTTTTACTCTATCATCACACGAACTGTTCGTCGTGTCGTTGCGGTATTTCAGTCCAACAGCTAAAGCTATCCCGACACCAACCCCACACATCCAAATCCTGGACTTTGTCTTGTGTTTCGAAGAGGCTGTGCTTGAACCTCCGACATAACGTCTTTGTTGCTGAATAGAAACACTCCGCTTGTCTATCTGCTGCTGCCTGACTCGCACCGTCAACCACGGAGACTCGTGGGCTGCTAACGGGGAACATTTGGCACAAAAACGATTTGGGAAAAACAACCGTGACATTGTTTGGAAACGCTGCTGTTTTTGTTGACGAGAGCGAGCTCCTCGTTTAAGTGGCAGTTAACGTCACGTTACTTCCGGTTTGTGCTCGCGCCAGGCCAAATCAATCAAATCGAGACTCGGATCAAATCGAGCGGAGCGTAATTCATCCGACAAGCGGCAAAAGTACTCCGAACCAAAGAAATCACCGAAAAAACAAAAAGTACTCCGAACCAAAGAAATCACCGAAAAAACAAAAAGTACTCGGAACCAAAGAAATCACCGAAAAAACAAAAAGTACTCCGAACCAAAGAAATCACCGAAAAAACAAAAAGTACTCCGAACCAAAGAAATCACCGAAAAAACAAAAAGTACTCCGAACCAAAGAAATCACCGAAAA
>JAPQRN010001112.1:0-13688 GCA_037367275.1 Coranthus polyacanthus | reverse complement strand
CCCAAACACACACATGGCCCGCACCACATCTTCCCTCTTCCTCCTGCACCTTCTGTCCTCTCTTCATCTTCATCTTCATCTTTATTCCCCATGTTTTGTGATCACTTTCTTTATGATCTCACCTCCTCATCCTCATCCTCTCCACTCCGTATCTTCATCAGCAGTCACTAATCTCCATCCGAAAATGTGCCTTTATCATCATCCTCAGTTTTCAGCCTCAGAATGATGTGCAGTAGCAGGCAGAGGGAAACTCTGGTATTATTACTATTAAGCTATGCCAGTAGATCTGTTATTACTATTAATGACAAATTACATTTAAATTCAGCTTGATGTTTTTTTAAAATCCCGTTGTCTACACTTTCGTACTTCCTCTCTGGTGCAACGGCCGCGAAGAAAAACGGCGAAATTGTTTTCGAGTTTTGAGGACGCGCATCAACAGAGCGCGTCATTTATGCGCAATTAAACCTTTCTGTAAAATCACAGGTTGAATCGATCTGAAACACAATTGTTAAACAGCCCGAGAAATCACAGTCACAGAACGAAACAAACGGTTTGTTCTAAAGTTTTGCACTTTTATATTTTGATTAAAAACGGATGGATTAAAACAAAATAATTGAAATCAGTTTTTTTTAAAGATTTTGTTGGTTGTGTTTTGATGTCTAATAAAGACCTAAACTGAAAACATTTTACACAAACTCTTGGCAGTTGTTTCTATAAATACACAGCTTTTAATAATGTAATGTTCGATAATAAATTGATTCAGCAAAGCTCAGATCTTTATGGTCCGAGGTCCTTGTTAACGGATCATTAAACGGTTAATTGTCCAAACCTTATCATTATTTTCACGCCTTTTGTTCTGTTGTTAATTTTTCCATTCGTCTAAATGTATTCATTATTCGCGATTCTCACTCTTACAAAAACTCCAGACGTACTTTGCGCGTTTTTGTCTCATAAAAAAAATGACCTGGAAATAAATGCTTCCGTCAAATAAAATTGAAGATGATGAGATGGAAACACTCGGCCTTTGTGTGTTTGTGAGCTGCTGCAGCGCGGACAGAAAAATGGAGACAAAACCACCCCAAAACAGAATGCGAGGAAAACTTCGGAATAAATCCTTTAACTAAACCAAATACGTTATGGATTAGAGTCCGTTTTTTACGCATTACGGGACTAACGTATGAAGAGACGAAAGCCCCGAAAAGGCAAAGGAAGGAGGCCGCGAGCAGCTGAGACTAAAGATTAAAGTATTAGAGAGTAAGCCGTGGACTGAAGACTTTTCAGGAATCCTCGAGTGTAAATAATCACAAACATAATTGATCGATTTAATAAAACATGTCTGGAAATATATAAATGGATTTTTTTTTTCAGTTTTCGTACTTCACATCCTTATCAGCATCCTTCTTGATCTTTGTATGGAGACAAGAAAAAAGAATAAGAAAAAAAAAAAAAAAGAGAACAAAACTAAACACTTTGAGCATGCGTTTCAAACGCCCACGGCCGGGATCTGCGGCCCACGCAGAGCCGGTCCCCTACCGCTGAAACCACCACAGCGTCTGTGTGGCAAAGAATATTTCCAGCTCCACATACTTATTTTACAAGCTCCTTCTTTTTGGCCCTGAGACACGGGAGAAAGTGTGAAATTTGTCCCACCCTTTACGCTTTCCTTTTTAACTCGGCCAAGAGCGGTGGACGAAGCAAAGCCGAGCTCTGAGAGAGGGGATCCTGGAGGGATTAAAGGGGGAGCTGCGGGCCTCCCTCCAGGACGTGGACAGAAACCCTCCTTCCCATGGAGGACTCTTGGAGACACGGAAAGCTCTCGCACCTTCACCTCACGTCAGCTGTTTTTTTTTTTTTGTTTTTTTTCTTCCTCCTTTTCAGGAGCTCACACCAGGTTACTGCTACATCAAAATGGATGTGTCAATATTTGTCCTGCACATGCAGTGATGCAATAGTCCGACCTGAATCTGTGCAGAAAAATCAGTTTAGACATGGGACATTTTCACTATGAAAATACTCTGAAAATATAATAAAAGTCTGCATTCAAAACCGTACATACCTAAAAGTATTATCAGCAAAATGTTCTTAAAATATGAAAAGCAAAACTAGTCATTGTGCAGTAAAATGGTCCCTGTTGTGTTTCACTACTATATATGATGTTTTTGAATCATTTTACGGCTGTACGTTCCAGTTGAGCTCATCTGAACTGTTGGTAGTTTAATCTACATCCCTGCATCATATTCTATAAGATCATCATATGTTTGTAGCGTGAGAGCCACGTGTCTATAAAAAGTCAACTTTTCATGAGCTCAGAAAAACAGGCCTGTTTTCAGCTTCGTGACCATGCATTTTCCAGTTTTTAAGGAGTTTTAGCTTAAAAAGGAGGAGAATTTTAAACTCAACCAGTAAAAGAAACACTTTATCCTTCAGTTTATCACAAACTGCATTTAAAAAAAATTGTAATCTGGAAAAAAAAGCAAAAGTGTAAGACAAATTGAGTGGAGTAAAAAGTACAATATTCACCTCTGAGGTGTAGTAAAGTTACATAAAAAGGAAAATACTCACGTAAAGTACCAGGACCTCAAACGTGTACTTACTGTATGTACAAGAATTGAATAAAAGTACTTGCATTACATCAGTGCCTTTGCTGCCACAATGCTTATATTTATAGTAGTATATTATATTTAGAGTAGCTTGTCTTCAGTTTAATTTGCATCCACTGCTCTAGATGATATGATGATAAACAACTTTCAGCACCTAAAACTAACAAATGCCAGCTGAGGTTGTTCAAAATAATACAAAAAAACTTTCAAGAAATTCTCTAACTTGAACAAAATGTTTAAAATGTGGGTAGTCCACCTGAACCACACTGTACCTCGTATCATCCTTTCACCTGGAGCCACAATACAACTATGTAGTTGTGGCTCACATTAGGCCTTCACACTACAGGACTGACCCCAGCTCGTTAGCATGCAACTGTGTCCACAAAACAGTCAGTATCGGCCTGTGTAATTGTCTTCTTGTGAGGCCTGCATTGCCAAATAATGAGTCTTTCATACACTCGAGCGCATTGCACATGCACACACATGCATTATCTATAATTAGGCAGTAGGCAGGCAGGTAGAGGAGAATGCTGTGATTACTCAACGAGTGACTCGAGGAGTTAAGTAGTACCCTGCAGGTGAGGCCGTGGCCTCATCTCTCCTGTGTAAATAGGTGGAGGGATTATTTAGCCTGTGAGTGTGTGTGAAGGGGGAGGAGATGTGTGTGTGTCTGTGGCCTGGACCTGTCTGATGGTCACCTCCGCAGCGTAAATAGTCATTCCTAAATAACACAAGGCTGATACGTACTGGATCGGTGTGAAAACAGCTCACACACCCCATGTGTGGTGCATTTACCAAGACCCGAACATCAGTAACCCAGCTGACAGAATAAAACCTACGTTTCTGCAAACCACAGATATGTTTAATTTTAATGTTTCTGAACCAAAAATATGTTTCATATCATTTCTAGATGTATATCCACATTAGTGTTTTAACAGTTCATGGTGCTTTTTCACCCTGCTTCTCAGAAATGGTCATATTATTTAATTATGTAGGTTTTGTCACTGACAGCACTTGGTTAGGTTTAGGGAAAGATGCCAAGGCTTGGCTTAATACAGAAAACATTTGTAAAGATGTGATTTAAAAAAAACAAAACAAAACCTGTGTTATTTTCTTAACTTTAACCAAATCAGACTCAGAATGTGTACTCTGGTCTCTGGTGGCAAGGTCCTTATTTGTATCCACTTCAATCTTCATCTTCATCTCCTGTCAACTGAAGCACTGGATCCTTCGATGACAAATGACATCGAGATCATACATATTCATGGTTTGTAGAAACGTATAATTTTTATCTGTTGATTGAGGTGGCATCATACCCCTTTTCTCAGAAGTTAGGCTCAAATGCAAATGAATTGTAACTGCAGACACCTTTTGTTATAAATATAATGCCACCTGCATTACATTTTTATTTCAACAAAATAATTAAATGTTGTTAATTAATGTCATTTAGAAAAAATGGCACGTATGTTGATCCTGAACTTGATCCTAAATATGAATTATTCACAGATAACATACGTTGTAATACCCAAATATAGCTCAGATTTTCTGCAAAATACGTAGCCAACCGATGTCAACAAATGACCAGCTCCCAGAAACACAACACAAAATTCAATATGGAACATTCAAGCATGTGCAAATATTACATATTAAACCTTTAATATTTAAGCCAAAGCACCATCTTTTCCTAACCTCAACAAAACCACTTTTATTGTGAAGTTAACAAATACTATTTTCTGGCGGCAAAGTTTTGTGTATCCACCATCCTCCACAACCACTTCCTGCCAACGTAAGACGGGTAACAAAGTAGTGGCTGCTTCAATGACAAATTGCGTTTCTTTGCAATGATATCAAAGTACTGATTAAAACAAAATGTGATTGGATTTGATATGCAGTATACATATAGAAAATGTATTGATATGAAATGTATTTCTGGTTGAGAAATGTGGACATGTCTGTGGTTTGCAGACATAGTTTTGCAGAAACGTAAAATGGCACCATTTTTCTTTTTCTGGCGCCATAACACTCATTTGCAGAGTCGTGTGTACTTTGGTTGTTTTTAATCGGATCAGATGTACAGATGACAAGTCTTGCTCTTTTCTTTTCTGCTCTAACTCTCCTCTGTTCTCTAGTCGTTTCACTAGTGGCTCCCAGCGAGGTCCACATCCAGGACAATCATAATAAAGCAGGGCTGGTGGCATTAGTATGTAAGGCCTGTTTCCGCTGAGCGAAGAGCAGAGAAGTGCTTTTGAACCGTGTGTCGTCCAGACTCTGTAGAATCAATCAGGAGGGTTTTGCGAGCTTGACGTTGGGCAGCTCGACAGGATGGAAAGCCTTTTGTAGCGTCGCAGCCGTGCTTTTTTTTTTTTTTTTTTTTTTTCTAACTCGGAGCAGAGCTGGAGAGTCCCGCTGCATGTCAACAAGCCAAACACCCAACCAGCTAGGCCAGACGCTGAGACAGATACACAACAGAATGTTAGGCAAAAAGCCAGCAAGCCATGCACGGATATTTATTGCATCAAGTTTCCACTACTATGTATATCTATCCACTTCAAAACATATGAGCAGACGAGGATGAAGTCACCCTCTCATCACTGGGGCTATTATGAGGAATGGATGCTTCCCGGTTGTCTTTGAAGCAGTCCCCCTCTGAAGTGTGCTGAAAACGCAGATGTCACAGTTTCCAATCGGCAGGGAAATTAGTGATGTTTTGATTACGCAGGGCTCGGAGATTACCAACGTAAACAGGTCTGGTGCATAGATCATCGTTTCAAGAGGAGGCATCATCCCTTTTTTCCACTTTATCCAAACTCGCCGGGCCTCTTTGGCTTTAGCCCTGATGAGAATCGGACGTCCAGCTTCCAGTTTTTCATCTGAGCATAAACCTAATGCTGGCTGAAGTGATCTTTCCTTTTGGTAGAACGTTCAAGTGGCCGATCACCAAACCTGGCTGCCGTTGTGACCTTTAGTCAGCGGCACACTTTGAAAGGGCTTGTCCAAAAACCTTCTTTCACTCGCTTTCTTAGTGAAAAATGGAAGCCAGGTCATCTTGTTTTATTCCAGTTTGATCACCATTCAAGAAATCTTTCCTGATTTTCATGTTCAGGTTTGGAGAAAAATTCTTGAATACTAGATGAATACTGGTCACTGCTGCAAGAGGTTGACAAATTTACATAAGCACCTGATCATCAAAGTAAAACACTATCCATAAAGGATACATTAAAGGACTCCATTGTTGGAATACTGCACATACCAAAGATACCAACCATGTCAGGTTAAGTATTGGATAAATGTGTCCCAAATGATGCACAAGAAATCTGAAAGGTTTCGACTTAATGGAGAACCAGAGTCTTGGGTTAGGCATTAGAGCCAATCCTAACCCTTAAATGAGCTGGTATAAGATAAGAATATATAAAGTAGGAGAAGATAAAGATTCAGTTCACATTTATTTTGAAATTTAGCCACTAATGTCTTGGCTAATTAGCTCCTTTAATCAACTTAAGTAGAAATCTCAAAAGTCTTCCGACATTTGATAAAAGTTAGATACAAAAAGTCTCCGGCAAAAACAGGATTAAACACTTGAATTAAACCCTGAAACTGCCTCCGACTCTTGAACCACATCAGTAATGGGTACCAGCTCCGGCTCTGCACGCTGGCGGCTCCGCATGGCAACGACAGGTAACGGTTTGAAACGCTGCTGAAACACAACACCCCCAAATCCTCCAGTCATGTAATGTGACATTACCTCGACTGCTCACGGTGCATCATCTCACAAGACAGAGGGGGTGTGCAAGCAAAATATTGCACAAATAAATGCTGTGTACTTTCTTCACCGGGATTAATCCTGAAACTGGGATTTAATTAGAGGATGAATGAAATCTGTTGGGTCTCATTTGACAGAGGTTTCTACTTTTAGTTCAACATAAGACCCTAGCTGTGTTGTAAATATCTTTCTCACAGTAGTTGTAAATCCAGTCCCACTTTACAATACCATTACCCCTAGAAGGGATTTATAAATGGTTCGTAATTAGGTTGTAAACACTTTATAAATGATTAATAAACTGTTGGGTTAGACATCTGATGAGATAGCTGTTAGACACATTAGATTAAAAAGTGAGCCCATTTAACTGTTAAGCATCAGATGTCGCTGGTCACATTTCTACCTGTCAGCTTCCTCTGGTACTTACTAATTCTATTAATAACTTACAAGAATTTAACCACCGTCAGCTTATCTTAATACTAATTTGGTTTCATTTGGCGTATCAAATTAACAGATGCATTCATCAGAGGTAGCATATGATCTCCCTTTATCGTCCGTTTCTTATCGTATGTGATATGCATTGATGGATACGCCAAGGGATCGTCTTTTTATGTCTTATTGTCCCAACCATTTAGGCTGAAGTTGGTCTTGACGCGCACAGTGACAAAAACAAAAAAAAAACAAAGATATTGGCTGATTCCAATATGCATTAAAACTAAAGAGTCTCTTTTGAAAATGTAAAGATTAGAAAGTTCTTGGGTAAATTTAAACCCTAACAGCACATTAGTACTCGGTTTCTTCTGTCATTCACGAGATCAATATTGTGTTTTATACTTTGCAATAAGGCTCCCGTTGCAGTCATAAATGTTGTAACATGTTGGCTGATGAAGGGAACAAGATAAAATAAGCAAAACAGCTCGCAGGATCTGAGATTTAACAGCCTGAAATGATGTATAACAGTTTGAACTTCTTTATAATTGTTTATTAGTGATTTATATAGTATTTACAATTCAATTAATAACCATTTATAAAGCCTTTTGTAAGGCTAGTGTCCTTACAAAGTGGTATCGTAAACACTAACCTGGTGCAGCAGAAGGAAAATGAAGATCCTAAACATCTATCAGTTATGTCTGAACATGAGTAATCTTCTTCCTTGGCCATGTTGTGCTTATCAAGCCAACAGAAAGCTGAGAAAGACGCAGCAGCAGCAGCAGGGACGCAGGAGACAATTATTCTAAGTCCTGCAAGATTCAGTCTCAGGCCAGCAGGAGTTCATGTCCAGAGCCAGCGGTCTTAAACAATAAACCATCACAATGCTCTGCGCGGTAACACTTTAAGCCGTGTAAATTTATTCCACAATGAGGTTTCCATATCTGTTTATCCCTTCAATCCACTCGCATCTATAAATGATAAAAACTAATCCAGAGGAACAGGTCTGTTTTGTATTCGAAAACACCTTGAGCTACAAAGGAGCGCATGGTGCTAGAATATCTGTGTTGTCCTAAAAGGGATTAAATTACTGATTTCACTTGCTGAGGGAATTTGTGTTGGATGTGTATGTCTGGTTGGTGCTGCATATTCCAAAAAAACCTCAGCAGTAATCGCTTCAAATGGGTGAGTTTTATTTTTTTTTCCTTTCCAATATCAGTTGCACGGAACGTTTTTTTAAAAAATCTTCTTTCTTTTTTTTTGTTCTTTGGTTTTTGATAGATTGTTTTATTTACTGTCTCTCTCCAACATCTGGATTCTGGCCTCTCCAGCAGCACACACAGCACTGAACAAGCTTGGCTGTGGCTCGGCGAGCTCGGAGATTTATGGCGGAGGCTTATAGCACTCTGCTGTGTTTGGGATAGCATTGCCCTGCGCAGTCCCACTAAGATCACTATACTCTGCCTCCCCTGCTTCCCTGCTTTCAATCCAGTCTCTTGGCTCGCCGAGGGAAAACTGTCCGCCCCCTTCTTCCCCTCTCGGTCTGCTTCTGTCACCAAGTGAGGGACAATAAAACCTGCGAGGTCATGTGGCTGCTCTGATTACAGCAGGATTTCACTCTTCAGTTTGGAGTAACGAGGCTGAAAAAGGCCGCAACGAGTTCCACATTTGTATGGTTTATGTGATCCTAAAATATACAAATAAAAATAGATGGAATACTTTGCTGGAATAGTAGTAGAATCATTTTTAAACACATCTTGTGCACCTTTCTAGAGTTTAAATCCAACAAAAGCTGGCAAATTTTTCCAAAATCAGAAATGCTACCATATGCTACATAATTAGTAAACTCGAGTAAACGTTACTGTAGTGAAATTGTACTTTCAGGTTCAAAATGTAAGTTTTTGCACATGCTCATGCGCTATTGTGAAGTTTGTCTTGGAGTCTGTTTTGTGATGGGAGTTAGTTGTTGACATTACCTAACTCCATTTTAAAGCTCACGACTGTCTCAGTTGTCTAAATCCATCATACAGCCTGCAAACGGACTTCTATGTAGACCACTTGAGTCCCTTTTCTGCTCCTCTACAGCATCAACATTGTGCAACACTAGCTACTGTTAACTTAGGAATGGACTTAGCTAACATCAACAAATGAGCAGCTCCCATCACAACACAGACTCCAACACATATGTCATGTAAGAACAGGGCAACAACAAACAGGAGCACAAAATTTACTTTGAGTAAAATGTACTCTCGTATTAAAATGTTGATTCCCATCACTTCTAGTCCTACACAGCACACCCTCTATCAAGTCTGAGATCAAATAAGCGTAGCACTGACTGAGCCAGAATGCTAACGTCTCTGGTATGGATGTAGCTTAAGCCGAAGTAAACAACATTAGCAAGCCAATGTTTGCTAGACCACCAGGTTTACACAAACACAGAACACACCCTGACAATCGACATCAGCAAAGCTACTGCCTGTTACCACACATACATTTGAAATGTTCTTGTACAGGTTGGATGCACAGCTTTTTAAGTGGCTGTATCCACACTTTTGAGCAAACAAAGCTAATGCTCCATAATAAAGCAGTCTCCTTTCATGGACTTTAAGTTGAGTTGGTCCCTTAAATGAAGCCATGGATCATGTTCAACGTCAGCTTCAACTGAACGTGTTCAGGATTGAGATTCATTTATGTCTTGTGTGCCCAATTTTTAAAAAGATTTACTCCAGTTCACATCTATGGCATGTTAGTTTGACAACCTGGCATGGAATGAACAACTGTCTAGCTGTCTCAGATCCACACTGTATAAATGTCGACCAAACTCAGTGTATCTGAAACTACATGTGCACACTGAGATTTATATTGCCAAATGTATTTATTCTCATTTAAAATGCGTTTGTGCCGCCTGGATTGATCTGTGGCGCATGTTTCAAACCAAAAAGTTGCAATTCACTTTTTTGGTGCTTAACCTCACAGAACATCATGAGCTTTATCTTTAGTTGTTAAGAGTGAATATTGTATTGGCAGTGTATATAATGTAGGAAACAGAACTTTGTATCACACATTTTGTGACAGGCTTCATGCTGTGTTTAAGCTTACTTTAGAAACATTAGTGCTTGTGGATCTTTTTGTCTCTGTGTTCTCTGACGTCTCATCTTCTCCAGCCTATGTCAATTGTTGCCGCTCTACTTCCTTATTTTCGGGCTCAAAAAGGGGAGCCCATCCAGTTTTCCATCATTTAAGGTGCATTACTTCTCCTCCCTGCTTTTTTTCCAACTGTACTTCACCAGGGGCTGCCCAGAGTATCACTGAAATCCTTTTGGCCTTTCCCATAACAAGAGATCTGTTTAAGTATAATGAAATTGTACTTGAGGAGTGATCTCTAGATAAGTTGTTTTTGGCAAAAGGGCCAAGAGTCTGCAGCTTACTCAGCACATTGCTTGATCATTGGATTTTTTGGCGCATGGCCCGCCAGTGACGTTAGATTCATAGGCCTTGAATCCTGTCAGAGACGTGAACGGCATCATGTTTATAGAATGTACTCTGCCGTGTGTTGTATATCTTTACAGATAGAAAGATAAATTTGCAGCACCTTGCTCTAACTGGGTAACAAAACTGAGGGCATGAGAACTGCCAAAGGTTAGTCAGAGGAAGGCGGCTCCAGCCTCTGCACTGGGTCTGATACATGTCTATATAAACCTACTGACAGCAGGCTGGAAAAACAAGCCAGCAGAGAGAGAGAGAGAATGGAAAGTAGAGTTGAGAGTAAATGAGGAAGAGAGAGAGAGTGTCCAATCCGACCCACCCAGGTTTCGACCTATAGCTCCCTTTGTATTCCCCTGACACAAAGATTTATTATGCAAACATTACCGTTCCCAAAAATACATATTGAAACAATTTTTGGACAAACACGGCAGACAAAGTGAGCGTCTTGCACTGTCACGGGAGTTTGGAGTTTGGGGCGGGCCGGCGAGGCGGTGAGCAGAGCAGCAAGTGCATTAGTAGTCTCGCTTCAGGAGCCCTGAAAAGGTAAGCAGGCCGGGGCGGCAGTGTGGGCCGTCACACAAGAGCAAAGGACTGTCAAAAGGGAAACAATACGGAGGGAGAAATGATTAAGAAGCTGCCACAGCCTCTCTTGCCTGTTGGTGTACCTGCCTGCTCGGTGGAACGAAGTCGAGCGAAGGCTTGAACCCGGAGAGTGTAAACAGTTATAAACAGACTCCCATGTACACGCACATACCTACACGCTTTACAGCTGTATGTCCTCAAAGCACATGCGCTTAATGGTTCTGAGGTCATTTACTGACTAGGATATATGTTGACTTCTGGCTTCATGCTGATTTATAGTGCCACGAGAGTTGAATTATTGTGATTCTCGTTCCACAGGTGTCTGAGGTGGCCCTACAGGTTTTCAAATTAAACGTTCAGATAAGCCATCATATTTTCCTCCTGCTACCGTGGTCACATTACAAAAGTGACGGGGTGAAATTCGAATGCCATTGTGTAAAAAAAAAAAAAAAATCTGTCTTAGCATGCTGAGACTTTCTTCCTGTAAAAATGAGCTCACAGGTTGTTTTCCTCAGCCTCTAGGTGACTGCTTACACAAACACATCATATTGACAATGAAGTGACAACGAGTACAACTTGAGAGCGGATTGTAACATACCTTTAAAAACGAGCACCTTCCCCGACCACCAGGCTGTACACCGGCTTATGCTCATTCTTGAGTGCCTCGGTGCTTTTATTCTGCTTCTGTACAGTGACGAAAGGCTTGCTAGCGTTGACTTATTAACTTTTTGGGGGCTGCACAACACTTTTGTCCCTTGTCCCACATCCCCACATATTAAGGTGATGTCTTGCATTTTGGTCAGTACATGAAACTTGAGCTTCCTTTTATACGTACTCTTTCTTCATGTGGGCATTGGGAAAGTTGCATTCAAACAGAATATATTTGTGGCATTGTTCATGTTTATTTTTTTAAATCAGGCATATCAGAATTCATTGCGTGTCCCACATTGTTCCACATAAACATGCTCGTTGCCCTAACATTTGGTTTGTTGGGCTGTGGTCACCCTAACTACGAGCCAGGAAATTACGTTATGTCCTACGCCAAAACAAGCTAGTCAGTCGCAAGATCTAAATGAGTCTGAATTCTGAAGTCTGAAAAGGAGATGGCTTCAGTATTCAGTGTGAGCTTAGTCCAAAAATTAACTGCTTTCAAATACTCTGCATCCAATTTGCGCAAGTGAATTATCAGTGGTAACAGCCAGTCGCGTTGCTGATGTTGGTTCACAGGGTACTGGTAGAAAATATGTTGATATAAGCTTTGTGTTGCTGATATTCTTATAATTAACCAAAATATTTTAACTTAAAAGCCAAATCTTCCATCTGTTAACGTTTTGTGTTGTTATATAGAGGGGAAAACCTGCAGCACCGCTGAAAGATTACATGTTTATTTAGTTCAGTGCTTTATGTCGGGGAATACAAGAAATTACGGATGACTAGCGCTGGAAAAGCGGGTCTGCCACATTTGTACAATGTCCAATAACAGACGAATACAGTGCATTGACTTGCACCTCAGCTTCAGAGAGCTGACAACACACCCTGAACTGACCACAACGTCGCTTTCTGAAACCACCTGTGGAGTTATTTTCTTTCTGAAAGGTTAATTTGTCAAAACAGCATCCTGTGCATTAGCCTGTAGCGGTGACATGTTCTTGGCAACTTTTCTGTGGCAAGTACACGTCATGTATTGATCGAGAAAACCACCGAGGTCGAACGCTCCGCTGGTACATATTTGCTTTTGAACCTCAGCAATGTTTGTCCACCAACAAAAGGTCAGCCACATATTTTATTTTTCACAAAGCACTGTGCTGCCTATTCACTTCATGTGGGAAGATGATGGACCTGAGAAAGTTTAAGACCAAACTCATTCAAGCACATGTTTACATGCACACACACAGGCACACACAAGCTGCTCCACCTCAATCTCACATCCTCCTCTTAAAAAAAACAAAAAAAAACAAATGATGTATGTGTTTTTCAGAAAAGGACATGTAGGTGAAACTCAACATGCCTCCTCTCCTGTGTCTTTTTCTCAGAGTGAAAGGTATTCAGGAGGGAGAGGACAACGTCGCCCCACTGGACAATTTACTGCCCGTCTCTGGGAATTCCACATTATCCAGGTATGGGAATGGAGAGTAGGAAAAGCCTGAGCAGTGAACTCACTTTGGCAGTTTTATCTTGATTGTCAGATAAAACGGTATCTGCTGCTCTAAAGCTATACTTGAGTCTTTAGCAAGAAGCACTTTAGCTTCTTCTCACGTCCTGCTTTCTGATAAAAATCGCCCAAACACTGTGTCATTAGCAAGGCCAATAAAAGTGCACAGAGGCCAGGGGCTTCATCTGAAGATTTATTTTCAAAGCTGAAACACAGTCGAGGAGAAATACAAACCTCTCTTTCAGGTTTGCCGTTTTGAAATCGTAAATGCTGTGGCTCAGTTAGTCTGCACAGTTTAAAAAATTAAGAAAAGAAATACATTCGTGCAAATGAAAAAGCATCTGTTTTTGGAGTCGCTTTTTTTTTTTTTTTTGCTGTGAACTGGTTGTTTGTTGACATTAGCGAACTCCATTCCTAAGCTAACTATCATCTCAGTTGCTTACATCCATGATAATAGCCTGTACACTGATTTCTATGTAGAGGACTCGTTGATTTTTCAGCGAAAATCCTAATGTTCACTCCTGAGTTCTACAAGGCATGTCTTCTGCTCCTCTACAGTGGCAACTACTGTTATCTTTGAAGTGGAGTTAGCTAACGTGAACAAAGGACCAGCTCCCAGCACAACACAGACTCCAACACAAACTTTATGGAAGTAAGTAGTTTTGCATTAATTTGCCACTGT
>JAPQRN010001111.1:0-13689 GCA_037367275.1 Coranthus polyacanthus | reverse complement strand
GGACTGTAAAGCCCTTTGAGGCAAATCTTGATTTGTGATATTGGGCTATATAAATAAAATTGAATTGAATTGAATGTTTGGCCATTCCATTTGTTTCATCTTTTCATAACATATACTTGAATTTTCAAGCTTTTAAAACATGTTATGGATTTCTACTGCATTATGCAAACTGTACATTTTCTGTTTCCTCACAGAGAAAAAAGTGACAAAGCATCACTCATTTTAATCTGTCCCAGGATGCATTCCTGTTCAGACTGCTTAAAGTATGTGGACAGGAATGCATCCGGAGTGATCAGATGTCACTGCGTCTTCATTGCATGTTGAGTGTGTCCACACCTTTATTTAGAGCTGTCCACGTGTGATCGAATCACTCAGGAAACATTTTAATGCAGGTCTGAACAGGGCCTAAGAGATAGGGTGAGAAGCTCGGTCATCCTGAAGGGACTCTGAGATGTACTGGACTCAGGGGCGGATCTGCAGCTGCCCCACAAACTTCTGTGTCCTTAAAACAGTACTTTTATAAAAAAAAACAAAAACAAAACATGTCCACAAGCTTCTCAAAGCTTCGAAACAGTAAATTGACCAAAAGTGAATACATCTCAATTCAATACTTTTTATGAGCTGCGCAGTTTTGTTTTGTCTGAACACTGGTCTTGTTCATGTTGTGCACTAAGACTTGGGTAGTGTGTTGATGCAGGACATGATACTGTATAACAGTAAATAGTTTGTTGAATCCATTTACATATGGGGATTCCATGTACCATCCTCCAAAGCCCCCCTGCAGAAGACCTCTTGCCACCCCTTTGCCACCCCATGTAAAATTTTCTAGATCAGTGGACTACAAGTATGAAGCTGCATAAAATGGAAATACTCATGTAAAGTACAAATACCTCAAATTTGCACATAAGTACAGAACTTCCTTACCTTCCAACACTGTCTAGAACCAAGCCCCACTTGTGACAGCTTAATGAACTATTACACGTACCTCAGCACGAGGGAACCCATTATTATTGTCATGAATTTGCCATCAACTTTTATGACTTTTTGTTGTTGTACTTTAAAGACAAAGCAACATATCACCATGAAAGGAATGATTGTCCAGCTGAGCCGCAGCCTGAGCCGTGCTGCCCCTCTTCTCCACCGCGGTGTCCACTCTGGTACATGTCCCGCTTCCACCAGCACCACGTCTAAACTGAAGACCAGTGGAAGTACCCTCACCTCAGAGGAAATCTACGCCCTCGAGGACAAGTATGTAGCGCACACCCACCAAGTCGTCCAAGTGGTCTTAGAGAGAGGAGAAGGTGAGTAATAGATGGTTAAATGCAGATTTGGTTGTGTTTTTTATGTGTCGTCATCCTGCCGTAATGTAACAAGAATCATAAGCTTAGATGTGGCCGCTATCTTTGCATCAATACATCAATACATTCCCTCAAGATGTTCGTGCATCAACACAAATAGACAGACAAGGCCACCAAAATCTTTTCAGTTCATCCTTGAGACCAATTTGATGACATTCTGTCAAGCTGTTCCTGAGATAATTTAATGTGGAACAACTGACCCACCGACCGACACACAAACGTTCTTATAGAGGTGCTCGAACACAGACTAAAACAAATACATCTCATCACAATTTCATTTTCTTCAGGCATGTATGTTTGGGATGTGGAGGGTAACCGGTACTACGACTTCCTGAGTGGTTTCTGTTCTTTAAACCATGGTCACTGCCACCCTAAGATCATTGGCGCGCTCAACGCCCAGGCCTCTATGCTCACCCATACTTCCAGAGGTTTCTATCACAACATGCTGGGAGTCTATGCGGAGTACATCACTAGCTTGTTTGGCTATGACAAAGTTTTGCCCATGAATTCAGGTAGGAAAAGCACCATCGTCAAAGCATGATATACAGTATATGAAATATTCAGAGACTATCACATTTGTTGACATTTCTTGTCTTTTATAACAAATTCAGGTACTGAGGGTGGAGAAACCGCCTGCAAGCTGGCCCGTAAGTGGGCTTATGACGTCAAGGGGGTTCCCAAAAACCAAGCCAAAATCATTTTTGCAAGTAAGCTACTGTCATGTTAAATATTTTGTAGGAATGGTAATTTGGTCCTGAGCACTGACCAATGCGAAGGCCCTATTGTATTGGTGAAGATTTTTTTATTTCGGAATCACATTTTTCAGTTACTAAATTTACTTGAAAACTCATCACACTTTGAGCACACATCAGAAGTACCAAAAATGTTTATATTTTATGGGTCTCAGCTGTGGGGGTGGGAAAAAACTTTGCAGTTCCATGAAAAATGTGCCTACCAAGAAATTTTGAAAATTAATTATGAGGTTTCACCTAGACTTACCAAATGTGGGAGGCACATATATCAGATCTAGATGTACAAAAATACCTCTTGGACCCAACAGAAAATTCATTTTTATTTGAATATACAGTTTTTGCAGCATTGTGCCATTTCCAATCTTTGTACTTCAATGAACTCCTCCTAGAGAATTATAGTATGAAATGCTGGGCAATAACTACAATATGCAATGTGTTGTTACTTTAGATGGGAACTACTGGGGCCGTACTTTGGCAGCTGTGTCTAGCTCCAGTCACCGCAGTGCTTATGAAGGTTTTGGGCCCTACATGCCAGGCTTTGAGCTCATCCCTTACAACGACATTCCTGCATTGGAGGTACAGCATTTGACTATCTCTTCAAGCCAATGTCTGTCATCTGTGTTTTCAGTTTCGGTTGTAGACTGACAGTATGAACGTTTTTTAAAGTGTCATGCTGTCAGCCAGAGGGCAGATAATGTATGGAATGTTTGCCTCATATTAAGTCCAACCCCTCTGATGGTGCCTCAGTTCCTGCACACCATATGAGATTCTGGGCTTGTTTCCAGCACACATCTTACGACATTGCGAGTAAATGCTTTCAAGGCAGGAAACGTTTCTTAAAGGGGACATATTATGCTTTTCATTATTGTATGTGAGGGTTTCAAGAGCCCAATCCCAAATCTCACCCCTGTCCCATCCTCTTGTTTTGGAGGGCCCTCTATGGGGGTTGAAATCTTTACCTAGAAAATGGGACACCAGTCGTTGGAATGTTACAACATGCTTTTAAAGTACTGCACATTTTATATTATAATAAGTCTGTCGCTTGCTACCTGCATCAAATATTATGTTGACCAATGGCCAAATTTGCCAAGCAGAGCAATATGGATTCATCTACATGAACTATTTCTGTATTAGTTTGCTGCCAGATTATTTTTCAAGCCTAACGCATGAGGAAATGGAAGTAAGTGTACTATGATTCATAAATAGTTTTTTTATACCAAGTTCTTTTGACATTGTCAATAGAGATTTTTCTGTGATTTTTCTGAAACGCTTGTCATAACAATTCCTGATTTCTTTGCATCAGTATTAAAATATGACATCCTCATGGGTTATACATTTTTTTCATTATTATTTGCAAATATATTTACATGTATCGGCTTCTTTCCCTGCACCTGTAGCCATGACTGCCTCAATTCACAAAGCCTTATGGGAGTTTTCTTCTACCACTCCGAAGTCTGAAAATGCTCCATTTGGAGGGCTAAATGACCCCTAGCCCTCGATTTCCAAAAGAAATTGGACATCCTACCCATCCTTTGGATGCTTTGTTTACAACAGAACACTGCAAGCACAACACAAACATTTTCAACTAGAGGCCTGCCTGGTTGCTGTGAAAAACTTGATGTAACAAAAACTACAAAACTTGATCACATTTCTCCAATCTTGGCTTCGCTTCACTGGCTTCCTATTCATGTTAGATCAGACTTCAAGGTGCTTCTGATGAATTATAAAATTTTACATGGTTATGCACCGTTGTATCTATCTGATCTTATTAAACCTTACACTCCTTCACATGCTCTTCATTTCTTGAACAAATGCCTCCTCTCACTTCCAAGAGTCCAAGAAGTCTGCAGGCTACAGGGCCTTCTCCTATTGTGCACCTTTTCTTTGGATCAATCTTCCTGCTGACATCAGTCTGACTTGAAGCTTTTAAATCTAAACTTAAAATTAATATCTTTGCCATAGGATTTGGCTAAATTCTTGAGCTTAATGATTCCCTTGGTTAAAACTGTAGAATTTAGTGCTCTCACAATCTGTCTATGAGCATCCTGCCAACAAACTCAATTTTATTTATATAGTTGAATAACACAAATTAGAGACTTGCCTCAAAGGGCTTTACAATCTGTGCAACATACAATGCTCTCTGTCCTTAGAGCCTCGGTTCAAGTGAGGAAAAACTGCCTAAAAATATAAACCTTTTACCGGGGAAAAAATTGGTCAAAACCTCTTCCAGGACAGACGTACAGTGCAATTGGTGTTGTTTGTACAGACATTTGGGTAACAATGAATAAAGAGAACTATAAATGGTATATACAAGAAGAATATGACAAATATTTGTGATGTTTTTCTATGACTCCAGAAAGCCCTTCAGGACCCAAATGTTGCAGCTTTCATGGTTGAGCCCATTCAGGGGGACAGTGGAGTGGTGGTGCCCGATCAGGGGTACCTGACCAAAGTCAGAGAACTTTGCACCAAATACAATGTGAGTGTCATGGTTTGAGTCATGTTTCATGTTTTATTTTGTTAATTGACTCTCCTTGTGTGTCCTTGTGTTTTACTTCCTGTCTTTGTTTAGTTTTCCCTCCATTCATCTGTCTCAGCTGTGTCTTGTTCTACCTGTTGTCTGACTCGCCCCTGCTCCACTTCTCTGCCTATCTTTCCTTGAGTTTTCCTATCTTTTAGCTATACCCTCTCACCTGCAGTTTCCGTCCTTAAGGCCCAGTTTCCATTCACACTCACCAGTTCTCAGTTGTAATCACACAGTCTACTTATACCAGTCACCTTCTCTTCTCTCTGCTTCCCCTCACACATCGGCTACAAGATCCTGTTCCCGCTCCTGTCTTGTGACCTCATCTGAATCCCTCGTTTCCCCCTTTGAGTTTTTGGAGTTTTACTGTTATTGGACACCTTTAGTTGCTGTTTTGTAAGTTTAGTTCTTGTTATTAAATTGCCTTGTTTTGTCTCCAAGTCTGCATCTGGGTTCTCCCTTTTACACCCCTGACGGTGAGTCTTTACAAACACAGATGAGCATCAGTTATATATCATGCAGATTCCTTAGCTGCTAATGGCCATGCCGGTGATAGCCTTTGTCAAACTAATTTTCGAATGAGAATCGGTCTTGGACACTTGTGTTTTCTAAAGTGTTGGAAACCAGTACAGACCAAAAAGACCTCTGGAGGCAACTGGACAAACCAACAACCAATCAGAGCAATAACACGTAGGACGCTGATCCAACTGGTAAATTAAACATGCCAAATTCTGTCAGAAATATCTTATGTTTCCTGTCAATTAAGGCTTTAAATGCAGTTGTTTATTCTTTTTTATGGAAAATAGGTGTACTAGACTGAGCATGTTGAAGATTTGTTCCTTTTTAAATATTTTTAAAAAGTCATAAAACACACTGGAGTTTCAGGGATGGTTTTGACCACATGAAATGCAAATGCAATAGAATCATGGCAGCATATTTTGGAGCATTTAAAAATCATAACATAGGTGTATATGATGAACACAGCCCAGTCATGAACAGTTCTACTGTGACTGAAGCCAGCTGCTCATGACCAATTAACTAACAATGAATTGAATTAAGATCTGCATAAGGAAATATGTGAGAAGTTACATATATGTCCATCACACACATCAGGGCCTTATAGACAGAACGTACTATTGTCCTTCAGCTACAGGGAAACATTGGGACAGGGTCACCTGTTATAGCAAGAGTAATTAATGTTGCATTCAGGTGCTCCACCCTAGGCAGGGCCTATGGACTACATGGACAAAGCCCAATGCTAGTCTTGAAGAACTGCAGGTGGCAGCCTTGGTCCCTTCAAAGAGCCATAAATCCCATCTCTAAAACCTTGAACTGAAAATAAACTATGCATTTTCGCATTAACTGTTTGAAAGCTCAATTTTGTTTCTGAATGTCTTTATTTCTTGTGCACACACAGTATTGTTTAGTGTTATGTAGTGCAAATAAAACTGGTAAATTGTCAGTGAAATGTTCAAGTACATCTGGAAATGTTATGCGAGGCAGCTTGTTCAGATAACGCAATGTTCTTGTTCGGATCAGTCCTTTTAGTGTCGGTTATGTTCTTCAAGTAGCTCCTCTGCTTTTGTGTTGAGCTGCTCTTTATTTCGTTCCATCGACATTTTCCTGTAGTAAATTCTAGTTAGAATTGCTCTAATAACTACTATTCACTTTGTGCGTCTAATTCACAACGGGTGACCCATAGTACGGCCGCTGCTACCCACAATGCAATGTGCCATGACGTATTTACCCATTGTCTATGCTACTTTCCTTACTGAGGAGTTGGTAACACTGGGCCCACGGCAGCACCCGCTGCTCATTGATAAGAGCAAGAACTATACGTGCTTTCACATCAGAGTCTCCAAAAGTCTCCCAATACCGCCAGAAAAATTTGCTAGATTTGTCGCTAGTTGCTTTTTTGAAAAAGTTGCTAGAGGGGTCTGAATACTCATTGAAAATAGCAACAAAGTCGCTAAGGTGGCAACACTAAGGCTGGCCAAAAATGTTGACCGTTTGGCCTGCATCTGTGTGAAAGCTTAAGAAATCACAAGGTTATTTGCGGTTTTAAATTGTTGTTTTTGTCAGAACAGGACAAACACTTGCCAAGCAGCAGAACATTTCACAAATCTAGATGTAGAACATTAAAAGTTAATAAAATTAAGTAAAACAACCAAACATTGAAACATTTTGTAAGTGTTTTAGGTGGCAATATAAAGAAATATACCCAAATAACAAAAAGAATATCATAATAATTATCATTATTGTATTTCCTAGCCCTACTTCATTTCAGTAAATGTGTTCCATCTCCATATTCTCTGCAGAAGCATAAAAAACAAAATATGGCTCCATTAGATCTATAGAATTCGAGATGACTACTGTAAAGGTTTCTGTTTTTTTCAGGTGTTGTGGATGGCTGATGAGGTGCAGACAGGAATGGCGCGTACCGGCCGGCGGCTCGCTGTGGACCACGAGAATGTGCGTCCAGATGTGGTGATTCTGGGCAAAGGTCTCTCTGGGGGAGTCTACCCTGTAAGTACTCTCTTATCCTGCAGAGTTTCATTGCACTTTATGACACTGATATCGGCCCAGAATTTCAGGATCAGTGCATCCCTAATGACATCACATTTTAGCTTTCGCTGACCTGCTTGTATTTGCCTCAGGTCTCTGCTGTGCTGTGCGATGATGAGATCATGCTGACCATCCAGCCTCCTCAACACGGGTCCACATACGCAGGCAACCCCGTGGCCTGCCAGGTTGCTATGGCTGCTCTTGAGGTCCGTATTTCAGAATAAATACTCTGCTTTATCAACTGTTTATCTCTTAAGAAGAAGAATTCATTGCTTATTACCTCCAACAAGGAGGTCAAGTTTTCACATGCGTTTGTTTGTTGGTTTCTTTGTTTCTCTGTCAGCAGGAAAACTTCTGCACCAATGTTCATGAAACTTGGTGGAAGGGTAGGGCATGAGCCATGGACGAACCCGTCGGATCCTGTATTTTTTTTTCCCCCCACTTTTTGTAACTTTGCGAAATAGGGTCTTTTTTGACATTACAGGACTGTGGGCAGAGGTATGCCATCTACCGAGTGCCCTTCTAGTTCCAGTAATGAATTCATTCTAGAACCTCAGAATTCTGATGTTTTACGTGACATTTTGATCCAAAATTAATTAGCTACATGAAATTTTTCTTTGATAGGTTACTAACCTATTAGTAGAGATTATATTTGTTTTGTACATTAAGACTATTAGATATTTGTTGTACCATGGCAGACAGGGCCTTAGAATTCCAAGCAAAAAATCTAAAGACTTTATAACAATGTGATATTTCCTCAAGGACAATTTAAATGTGTAAAAACTAAATTGTAACTGAATCACACATGCCATAACTGCTCCTTTTTATATTGCAACATATGCTGTTGTGGTTTGCAGGTGATGGAGGAGGAGAAGCTGGCGCAGAATGCTGAAAAGATGGGGCAGCTGCTGCAGAGTGGGTTGAAAAAGCTGCCCCAAGACGTTGTGACCACAGTCAGAGGGAAAGGCCTCCTCCAAGCACTCGTCATTAATGAGACCAAAGGTACAGAACCACACTACTTCTGCTGTGTTGATACACAACGATTTAGCAACTTCAGTGAAAACCTGTGGAAATAGGTTTAAGTTCTGTAAATGAAGAACAACTGAGCGTGCCACTATGGTATTTTTAACAATCAGTGAGAGATATTCCAAAGGACTAATAACCAACTTCTCTAGTAATCAGAGAAAGGCCGGAAGAAATTACTACAATTTTAGATCTGCATTCACAATAATTAATTTGATCAATAAAAATTCAAGTTAAGATGCTAACTAATGTTAACTAGCTTAGCACACACTTGTTAGCAAACAAAAACGGTTGAATATTAATTCTAAGTTACTTCTGTATGTTTCGGCTGTAAGTTAGGTAGTAACATTTGACGCTGAGCAAATACTGTATACCACGTAAAAGAAACACCAGTAATCTGCTTTCAAGACAGACACGTTTGTCTCAAAGCAGTTTGTATTCCTTTGTAAGATTGACAATTTATTGATGGATTTTTAGTCAAGGGGATATTAACTCTGGTCCATGCTCAAACAGTGTAGGTGACAGTGATGTACCTTAACACTAGATGCTGCCCTCTACAAAACATAAAAGAAAAAGAAGAGTCCATTTGGAGCTACAGTAGACACAACATGGTATATTCTAGCAATTCTCAATTTTATGCGATTACACACTAATGAAAACATAATTATGATTATTAGATTTAATTTCTGCAATTAGAGCCTCCTAAATCCCCCTAAGACTGATATTCTGGCCCTTTTCTTTCTTGGCTTTGGAAAAGGGAAACCTACAACTCCCCCGTCTGAACTGTGATGATATCTGCTATCAGATATTCTCAGCTTTCATATGTATACCTTTTCAGCATTTTCACTTGTTCTGACAGGCTTGACAGGCTTCTGTGCCTGTAGTTATGGTTACTAACATAGGATTGGACAGTGGCCAGGTCTTGGGATGGGCTTAGGGAAGGGTTAAAATGATTATTTAGCTCAAGTGCATTAGACATGGCACAGAATGGCTGGGCAATCTGGTAAAAAGATCATATGATGATCTTTTGACAATTTTCTCCTCTTATAAAAAGCAGGCAAGTTACAACTAAACTATAGGTTTTCCTCTAGTTTTCTCTGGTTTTTGGGGCTTAGGCTGACTGTAATGGTTTTTTGTTGTTGTTATCTGACTAGAAACTCTACATTTTTGCATCATTTTGGACCCGGCATTATTACATTATTAACAATATCTGGATGAAGAAAACACTATCGACATTTTCCTGTACATACAGCTGCTGTGTTTCCATTAATTACACAGACTGTGGTGGACTAATTTTCTGCCACTGGGGTTTTATAATGAATTAAAAACATTTTTACACTTTAACAATCATCTGTGTAAATCAGACTCACTGCAAGTCGGAGTTCAGAAACCAGACCCAAAGCTCATGGACTGTAATTCATTATTTCTTCTTCAGCAGCAAAACAACACGTTACACAAACTCAGCAAGTTAATGCAGACTAAAACCGAACACTTAAGAGCGGAAAGAAGCTAAAGTATTGCTACAAACGGAATACACTCACTAGCCTAGTGACCTGTTCTAGTGACATTAATGCTACAAACCCATAGGTTAGTGAAACGTCTATGCACAACACTCTCTGTAAAATACCGTAATTACACTGATAAACAGGTTATTGAAAATGAATGTCAGCTGAATAGAAAAGTTTTGACAGCGCTGTTTTTTTTTTTTAATGACAGGATCGTTACGATCCCTCTGAAAAGTAGCTCATATGACAAATTAAGATCGTTCACAATCTAAGATTGGGGGATCACCCAGCCCTAGAATGAATTTAGGCATTTAAAGCAAATACCAGGAAGAAAAACAATTGATATATTTGTAATTTGATTTCAATTAGTTTCAGTGCTGTCTGGGTCACACACGTAATTGAAAGTGAACAATACAATAAAACAGAAAAAAACCTGCAGTCACAAATTGTAGTGGATGGGATGTTCAGCTCCATGTTCAAACCTGTTTAGTTATACAGTTAAAGAAGGCAGAGCACGAGGCACTGTCATCATTTGATCTTCAAATAACAATCCTGCAGACTATAACGCCTGGAAGGTGTGCCTTCGTCTTCGTGACAACGGACTGCTGGCCAAGAACTCCAACCACAGCCCCGTCATCCGCCTGGCCCCTCCACTCATCATAAAAGAGCACCAGATGCAGGAATGTGTGGATATCATCCAGAAAACCATCATGTCCTTCTGAACTAGAACAACCACTATTCCACAGTGCACACAGAAACACTTTGGAAGTGTACGCAGGTATTTTTTGTTGTCACATCTGATCTTAAACTGAATAACTGGTTGAATAGAATAAGTTAAGTCATTTTAAAAGACTTGATAATTGCTTCCTGCACTGTTAGTTTCAGCTTGTCACATTTCACATTCCAAACATTAAAAAAAAATCTATAAAAATCACCTTTGAGTCTGGGCAGGTTAGCTCATGTTTTACAGGTTGTGTGTGATGCAACCTTCAGTTTTAAATTTCAAAGAGGTTAAAAAGATGACTTTACTAGTGAGGCATAGTTACAAGGGCATACATTTCAGCCTACAGGTCACAGTTTATACTGTTCTGCCATAGTAAGTTAAGAGAGATTAGTCAAAAAGTTCAAATCACAACTCAAAACAATTTCATCAGTGAACAAAAGCTCAATTAACATTGAGCCATTGAGGCAGCATTAGCAAAAAGACACAAGGACAATACTAAAGACAGACAAAAGCCAAAAACAATACCTGAGGAGGTGGGAGTACATGGGAAACCCAGTGTTCCAAGCACTAATTTGTTGTCCTGGACAGATTTGTTTGTTTGGTTCTTACATTCTTATTCTTATTAAAGCAGAATTCAACTCAAATTAACTGGGAACAATGCAAACGGTCAATGCCCTTATACTTACCCTCACCCCCACAGGGTTATTGTAGTCATTTATTCAGTTCTTGCTGTCTGTCTGCCTGTCTGCACCTGTAACTCAAAAACTACAGCATATTTCAACTTGTTTCGTTATGCCCACATATCAAAACATTCTGGAAAAATGGGACATTTAATGTCTAGGATCCTCAAATGAATTTGATTCATTGGAATTTTTGTTTTTGAATGATGTGAAAAATGCCCAAATCATGACGTTAGCTAACTCCTTTTCTAAGCTAGCCACTGTCTCTGTTGGCTACATCCCAAGATAACAGCCATAATAAACTCTCTCTATGTAAAGGACTCGGCTCGGATTTTCTGCAAAAAAAACATTTCAATCACTCTCAAGTTTGTCAATGCATTTTTAACTCAATTCTCTACAGCTGCAACAATGCACAACACTAGTTAGCATTAACATAGAAATGCAGTCAGTTAACGTCCAAAAATGACCAGTTTACTGTTACTCATAGGAAACAAATACTGAATAGAGCCCCCTTTATGCACTGTGTCTCATGTGTGTGTACTATAAAAGTGAAATTAAAATTGGGAGAACAACAAAAACTTCTCAAACAATTGTTCTGGTCTGGTGTCAAAATTGAAACAAAAGTTGGCACTGAATGTCTGGTATACTTATTCCTTTATTTTTGATGTTTCTTTATGTTTCAAAACATTGAAAAAGATGGTTTCATGGTTTGGATTAAACATTTTACATTTTCTTCCAAGTCTTTGTATGCCTGGTTTTTATGATCAAAGTTTTACAAAGATCTCTGACTATTTGAATTTTTTTTTTCAATTTTGAATAAAAATTCTTATAAATGGAACTATTTCTAATTTAATATAAAGAAGGTATGAACTTCTAAGGTCCTGGCTCTTGGTGTTTGTTAATTCGATAATCCTGAATGTCATTTTTCTATATTAAAACTATTCTTTTGGTTATTTTGGGTGGCCAGTGGCTCCCAACAGCACCTCCTAGAGTCTCACTGGGAGTGGGAATGATGAGAACAGGAGGATTTTAAGGGAGGTTTCACACCTGAAAATTGGTTCATAGACATTGGTCATGGTCCATTTTTAAATTCCCTTTGATCTTCGGTTTGTTTTTCTTCATCTTTTGTTTATTGGTGATGTTAGCCTTACGTATCTTACTGTAACTTCCTTCCATTGCCACAGAATTGTGCAGCAACAGAGATACTTGTGCAACATTTTGGACTGAAATCAAAAAGCATGCAAGTTTCATCTTTTTCTTCTAATCTCTTTGTCTATACTCTTTGCTACTGATATACATAGACATACATAGATCTTATATTGATAAGAAGTGAAAGCTAATTTTCATCAATATTTTGTAGACAATTTTTCAGACTTACTTAGTAACTTGAGGCACATTTTTAGTTTTAATAAAGGGTTCATTTACCTGGAATTCAGAGCATTTTGGTCCTACTTAAGATAGTCAACGACTAAAAGGCTATTTCAGTTGCTTTTTAGTTGTTTTAGTTGTTTGTTGTCATAAACTGCATTATGACAGTTTCTATCCACATCAACCGATCAGGCCGCAGTGAAAACCTGGTTATAGTTTTACATCTCTTTCCTGTTCCTTGATGAGACTAATGCTTTGTGATTCTGATGATCTTTGTACGTGTGCAGAATGTCGACAGAGCAGCTCCACTCTCTTGACATAATCTTACATGTTACAACACTAACAAGATTTCCTGGCTGCAAGAAGTGAAAAGAATATTATTGTCAAACACTGCAATCTACTGGTCTTTATGTTTGTGTCATATTATACATAAATGTTGTTCTGTTGCTGTTTATTTGGACTACTCTGCAGTACCACCACACAATCACAAACTAGATGCTAGAATTTACAAAGCTATTTTTGTATTTTTTCTCCTATGTTTAAATTTTTTGTTCTATACACTGTTCCAACATCAGGGGGATCAATGGTAAAGGCTCAGATTGCGCTTCACATCACAATTTGATAATAACATGCCAATAGTGTGGTAATAAATAACAATGTAGTAATACTATGTAATAATCTCACGAATAACCAATGCGGGTTGGCAGACCTTTAAAAACAAGAAGAAGAAGTTGTTTGGTAAACACTGAGAAGAGGTACCAGTGAGGAACTACATCTAGTGAGGATGGACCACGGTTATGTTTGAAGTTCAAGTGCCATAGGACACAAGGTATTCATGATGTGTGAAACTGCAAAGTAAAATGACTTTTTATGTAGCAGAAATCTTTGAAGAGAGCTTCAAGGCTTCAGTTACCTGTCAGAAAGAACTGTTTGATGGCGAGAAAAAAAACCCAAAAAGCTATATCCTTCATTGTCCCCACAGGGCAGTAGTGCTGCATTACATCAGGACATGACTTTAATACAAACAGCAACATAGTATCTAGACCCGGTAATAAATACCACACTAAGAAAGAAAACTTAACAAGTGTAGAGAAATATTAAAAAAGAAAAGCAACCAAATGTTAGTGTGCCACTTGAATGCTTACATTTTAATAAAATGTTGATGTGGAACATGATAGACACCATCACAT
>JAPQRN010001110.1:0-13695 GCA_037367275.1 Coranthus polyacanthus | reverse complement strand
CACAACACACACACACACACACAGGGCGTTCAGCAATTTATCTGACGAGCCGTTAATCCCGCTGGCCCAGATTTGGTCCACAGTCTGCTCCTCATGATGTTACGTTGTCATCATCATCATCTCAACAAAACACCCATCCCATCACTAAACACACACGTACACCCCCCCAACCCCCATCCCTATCAATTCGACTGGCATCATGTGATCTCCTCAGGTCATGTGACTCAGGAGCTGCTGCTGCTGCTGCTGCACCTGTGACCTACTGTACTGAACTGCAACACACACACGCCAGCATCAATGTGGCGTAAGAGCTGTATGCGAGTATGCTTCCATGTATGGTATTCAAGAACAACATGAGTCACTGCGTGGGGAAAATGCAAAGCAGGGTGGGCTCATCATCTTCCTCATCATCATCATCATCACTGCAGAGGTGGGAGAGTGGCAGGGGAGGTGAGGGAAAATGGCAATCCCCTGCTGTCTGTGGGTCATGTGTGTTCGTATGTTGCCTATTTTCAGCCTGTGAGGGCTCGTGTGATCAAATGTAAGGCTGTTCTCACATGTGCCGAGATTGAGAGAGACGCCCGCCTCGGAGCTCTGTGCATCGCGGCGTCACCATGGCAACAGGTCCTCTCAACGATGACTGATTCCGACACATCAAAGTAGCCGTTGGGCTGAGCTTAAAATGCTCACATGCAGGATAAGAAAAAGACAAGCCAACTGTAGACCTAATATGAAAGCACTGGGAAGTGGGTGTAGAGTAGGCAAAGATGCACCTTTGAAATACTGCAAAAGAAGAACATTTTTTTTACTTTTTGGTTTCTCCTGCGGGCCAAAATCAAGGACATGTGAATGATATAAAAGCACAGCACAAATGTGTTTCAAAGAATTAGAAAACACTATTTTGAGCTAGTGCTGCGTGGTATGAGCAAAAGTTTTTTTTTCACAAAAGGTCCTTTACATAGATTTTGTGGCTGATTCTCCTGTCAGGGGTACATAGATTATAAAACATTTTAATTTACGCAACATCACGCATGATGAAGGCCTTCGTTAATATAGGGTTTGTTTGTCTCCATAGAATGATACAAAATATGAAGTAAAAAGTGAAACAATTGCAAAATGCAAACAATTTTTAGTCTGCAGATTATGTGCTGACATTCTTTTTAAATGGCCCGAGTACCAGTGTGGTAACTGTATTTTATAGAGTTGCATTATGGGTTTGTCGCATTAATGTTGCGAGGCTAGCAGGTTTATTTAAGTCTTGCAGAGTTTGCGTAAGATGCTGTTTAGCTGCTGCTGAAGAAATAATGACTGAGGAAAGGACGACTTCAGAGCGCAGGTCTGTGAGCTACTGGTCCGGCTTCTGAACTCCGACGAGGTCTGATTTACACAGATGCTTTGTTGAAGCAATGGTGCAAAACACAATCTTAGAGTGTAAAAACAAATCAGGCCGCCACAGTCTGGGTAATTAATGGGAAACGCTGCAGCTGTCACAGATGTATGCACAGTTATGAAACGTGGACATCATCTGTAGTTCTTCAGCGAGCAGATTTGATTCGGGTTTTTTCTAGCTGTCGTCTAACTATTGCAATAATATCTGCCCAAACCTATGCAGGAATGCAGTGTTTTTAATCAAATAACAACAAAAAGTCATCGCACATGGCCGAAGCCTGGCAGAAACCAAAGAAAATTAGAGAAAAAAATTGTTAAAGTTTGGTTGTAACTCGCCTACGTTTTACAAGAGGTGAGGAAAATTGTGATTCAGATTGTAGATCGTGATTCTACCTCAAAAGATGGTCATATGATCGTTTGGCTGGACTCTGTTCGCCTTCTGCAGGATAAATATCAGCATGTAAATGCTACATATATACAGATTAAATAACACAGTCAGTATTTGTAATTTGCAGCCGGCTATCCACAAACTATTATATAGTTAAAGTGTTAAACTGTTATTCTAATGAGGTCAGTGGATCTTTCCAATTTCTCCTTTTTTACATCTGAGTGATCATTTATTCTTTCAGACTAAAACAAGCCTTTGAAGTCAGTCTGCTTGATGGCTGTTACATTCAGTATCCCTTCTGCAGATCAGTGCAAAGCAAATCCACAGGAGAGGATGCAAGAGGATATGAGTTTCCACATACAGCCGCACAGAGACTGCAGCAAAGAGCACAAAGAGCGAATTCAGAAGGAGGACGCAGGCGGGAGGAGAGGCGAGAGGGGGGAAATGGAAAGAGTAATGATGAAGAGAATGAGCGCAGAGATGATGAGAGGAGCAGATGCGATGTGCAGATGAAAGACGGGATGATGATGCTGACGATGATGAGACAAAAGTAGCAGTTTGGGGGGAATAACAGGCAAAATACGGGGCTGAGAGAAAAGAAGTTTATGATGGCTTCCTGCAGAAAAATGGCTCCAGTTCCCCATCGCACTAAATCATGTCATTTGGCTACATCCTGTCTGTTCTCAACTTCTCACCGGCCTGAAGGCGATAAACAGCCCTGCTGCCTTATTGGAAACAGATGTTATGAATGAGACAAAGAAAGAGAGGGAGAGAGGTAAACGGCAGGAGAGCTGGGCAAAATGGCTAAAAACCTCCATATGCGTAAGAGAAACAGCGATATATAATATGATACCAGTGAGAGAGTTTAATGGTTAGCGCTGGGTCTCGCTCAGAAATGTTCAATACCAAAACCTTGGCTTCAATAAAACCAATACCATAACATTAAGTTGTGTGTTAACATAATATCATTAAGAAAAATGTATAAAAGCTGTCGGCGTTTGCTGTATGTATCTGTCATTATTACAAATATAGTCGTTTCTTACATCATCTATAAAACAGAACCTTATATACACACATATTTTCGATATTCCACCCAGCCCTAAAAGGCAGGCGGAGAAGTTGTGGACTGAGACAGAAAGTCTTGCAGAGATACAGAAAGATAAGGTTCTGGATCAGTGGCCTAATGAGATCAAACTGAAAGCTACTAGTTTCAGGTCAGCCTTCAGACAACGCTGAACTTCTGCCAAGACATTCTGGTCTGATTACTTCTTCCCATTCAAATCAGAAACCACTAACAGATGATCTACAATCTGTTTTCTATCATCTCCACCATAGTATGAAGTTCAAGTGTCTTCACACGAATCAATATGTGCTTTATCAGGTTACAGAATTTGTTAGAGATCCCTTCTCGACCAGATAAAATGTGCAAAGCCCTCTGGTAACAAATGTTTCCTCCTACACAAGAATTGTCTTCCGTGTTTCCAGCTGGTATAATCCACAGAGAGGTGGCGGATCACTCTTCTAATCCAATCAACTCTCACATGAGGAGTAGACATGTGGAGAGTAAGGTGAGGCTTCTACCATCAGGCACTAACATTTTTTACACTGCTTGGAAGCGTCCCAAACCACAACAAACCTGCTTTTAATCTGTTTCTGTGTCATAAACTGGCTATTTTTCTTCATATTCAGGTAAATCTTCAACCACAGAAACACCTGCAACTTAGAAAAGCCCTGAAGAACTGTATAAAGGAAGGAAGATGTCTATAAAATCTTCATGCATGTCAGTCTCTTGCTAATCTTTCAAAGCTGTAAACCCTGCTGACATGCAACACATCCAGCGACACAAATAACTCACACACAGCCATACATTTGTTTTCCTTTCTTTTACACTCACAGACAGACACCGGTAAACTTTGATGTCCAGTAATATTCAACTACATGTGCAGGTGGGCGTGCATAAGAGCGCACACGCTCATTTAAACTGCGTAAATTACGCATCTGGCTTCTTTTGTCTTGTTGTCATCAGAAACGGTGGAAGAAATTAACATTAAAACGGTGAAAGTTGACAGACTGAGAAGGTTACTCCGTTCGGTTAAGCCTTTAAAGTGATTAGCAGACGTGCACATTAGAGAACAACCACACCGACTGCACGATCCACACAGCATCCACACAAACAAAAAGACGCACAAATCCAAAAGTGACCCAGTTTCTTGCTCGAAACACTGAAACGAAAATAGAGCAAAGCAAGAAAACAGATAAAACGGAAGCAAAGGAGGGAGGGGGGGAAAAGTCCACCTACCCATTTTGACGTTCCTGTGAAAACTCGCCCTGAAGACAAAAGATGGCAGAACTCCCAGATGATGTCCACAGGTCGCACTAAGGGGGCAGCGTGCCGTCCCGTCCTGGACGTCCCGGTTTGGGATCAGGGGGTGGAGGGGGGCGGGGTGACGTCAGGGCCAGGGCTGGAAACGGACCATCCTTCATTAATCCAGAACAGTCTCCGCAAGTCGCATTATTATTATTATTATCATCATTATTATATGAGGCTGCGGGAAGAAAAGAGGACGTTTAAATGTTACTTAAAGAAACCTGTTTCTACATGTTCCACACTCACCTGGTGTGAGCCGTGATTTCTGCCTCTACATCCTGTTCGCTTCAGATTCCACACTTAAATAAAAGCACTAAAACCACACTGTGAAAACACTCCACAGCAGGTGGAAGGTCTGCATTCAAAGCTTAAACAGACGAGTGTAGAAAGTAAAGCTGCCAGAGTAAAAAGTACAATATTTACCTTTGAAATGTAGTAGATTTAGAGCTGCTTAAGTCCCAAAAGGTGACAATTATCTGGTGCAAACAAGTTATTATCTTGTGGGAACAAGATAAAAAAAGTTATCACCTTCTGGGACTTCAGGGGCTCTGTATAGATTATAAATATAAAGTAGAATAAAATGGAAAAACTCAAGTAAAGGACCTAAAAGTGCTTAACGACAGCTACATATACATAGTGAACTGGTGTTTTCAGTGGAAAATGTCATTTCTAGCTTGAAAAATAAGCAGGAAATGTCCTGAAAAAAAGGCAAAACAAACCAAAATAATTCTTTCCAGAGCTATACGTCTGAAAAGCCTTTCTTTGGCATATTTTCCTCTAAAATAGATGCACCACTCTCATTACGCTACATTCAGGTATAAAACACTTTATTAGGGACAGGATTTAAATTAAAATACACATGGATCAGCATTTAAAAAAAGAAAAGTGCAGCGCGGTGTAAACACAAGATAAAAGAGAATAGTCAACGTGTCTCCGGAGGAACCACCGCTTTGAACCAAATGAAATGTCAGAATCAGAGAAGCACAGTTTAGAAGTAACAACAACAAATCACTCTCCGTGTGTTTCCAAAAGTGGAATATGAGAAGCAGCCATGCGGGAACGTCGCTGGATTTCAGCACAGGAGAAGGGGAAATTATTTTTATGGTTAAACCAAGCTGACAGGCACAAGAGGAGCTACTGCAGCATGAAACATCACCAAGCTAGAGGGTAAACATAAACAGATTAGGAGGAAACATGTGGTTTGAATCTATTTACATCACCTGAGGGGGTAGTTCAGTCAGAGCTGGTACTGTACCTCTGACCCACAGCTGATTGCCATTTAGACAAAAGACAAACAAAAACTATTTAAAACCACGGTTTTCACTGGTCGTGTGGCGGTGCCGTCTTTACGTTTTCAACACAGAGAACACAGAGGTCAGTAACATTAACGTCTGGCTAAGCAGAAGCTCGGCTAATTTATGCAACTTTTTGTGCTTAAAATAACTGTAACCCTCGGCTAACCCCAAACATTAGTTCTACATCAGCAGCTTTGACAGCCACAATCCATTACATGACAAAGCTGCTGTCTCACCGAGAGATCAGAGCCGGGATCTCCTTCAAATCGAATAGTTTGCAGCTTTTCCTGCGGCCCTTAGAGTTTCAGCGGGATTACGGGCCAGTACTTGGGCTGTTTGAGGTCACAGTTTCTGTCAAAAGTGAGCTGCATCGCCGTCTCCATGGCTAAGATCTTGGCGGCATCTTCGCCGTACAGTTTCTTCATCTCGGCCCCTCGTCGTTCGCCGGGCCGTTCGGAGGGAGGAGCCATGCTGCTTCGCCAGGAGACGGCGTGCAGGTCCTGGTCGGCCGGCACGTAGCTGTCCTGCTGCTCCGCCTCCATCTGCTGCTGCTTCTCTGCAAGGACAGGAGAAAGTGCTTATTTTTAGACATATGCATCTCACGGCAAAGCAAGTTGAAGGGTCAGTGTATACGATTTAGGGGGATTTAATGGGATCTAACTGCAGAAACAGAATATAATACATTTATACATTTCAATGAACTGATCTTAAAGCTTTCAGAAAAGGAACAGTAACAATATTAGAATAGTCCAAATAAACTCAGGCATCTAAAGGCCAGTTCAGACTAAAACCCTTTAGGTAGTGTATGGGAAAAGACTCCATGTACCAAGTTGATGAGTTTACATCTACAGAGGGAGCAGGTCGCCTGCATGGGGTCATTTATATTTACCTTTTATTGCATGTGGCATCCAATATTAAGGTGCTTTAGCGTCACATACTGGGTTTTAGTGTGGACCAGAGTAGCCACAAGCGTGACAGGGTCCACGTTACAGTGTTTGGTTTGTCCAGTCTGGGCTTTTCCGCTCAGGGGATAATAAGTCTGGTTCACACTCAAACATAGTAGGTGACAGTAATGCGCCTTAACGCTGGATGCCACCGGCTATGAAACAGAAAAAAAGAAGAGGAAATCCGTTCTGAGCTACTGTAGAACTGCACAGTTCTCTAATTCCCATCTTCTTACTGAGTTCCTCTCTGTGTTTCTCTGTCTGGGCGAAGTACTGTCGCAGCTCCTCGCTGATCTCCATATTACTAACATCACACTCGATGTCGCTGTCCGAGCTGCTCTCCTCGTCCACCTCCTCCGTCTCTTCGCTATCGCCGTCTCTGGCGTGCCAGTCGGCGTAGCGCTCGTGGCTGCTGGGATATGGCTGCTGGCAGCGGCCGGGGCCGTAGGCAGCCTCCGAGGCTTTCCGGTAGGCACGCCTGTGTGTCTGCTGCCAGGCCATCGCCTGCTGGTAGTGCTGCCAGTAGCGGTTGTACACGGGACTGGAAAACCAGGACATCACCGTGTTTATGTTCTCCTGCCAATGACAAAGATCAGTACAACAACTATTACCTTATTTTTCTACATTTTCAACCAAAAATCTGAGAGTTGTAAAAGTTATACTGTCTCAAACATTCATTCATGTATAGTCTGTGCGTGCAGCAGAGTTATTACAGTTGTGACATTTGAATTCATTGTTGTTATTTAATCTTTGAGTTTGGTTTTTCATTTCACTTTAGTTTTTGTTGGTTTCACAAATTCATCAGTAGTGGTATTTTTATTTCAAGAACTGACTAGTTTTAGTTTCCTTTTTTATTAGTTTTACTGTAAGTTATTTGAAAAACGTAGGATGAAAGAATGCATAAGACCAAATAGTGAAATTATTTTTTTTAGATCACTAGCTTTAGTTTAAGTCTTAGTTTTTGTTAAACAACCTGGTGTCACTTCCACACATATTCATTGAATAACATTGATTTCCTTTTCTATAATGTGACTCCCTGCAGGGAGATGATGACTAAGACGCTGTATGAACCTTTCTTACCCAGATACTTCATACTGTTCATGTGGAAATCTCCAAGCCCTTCACATACTGTTGAGTTCAGGGAAGTTCTTCATTTTGTCAAACTACAAACAATCAGGTAAAAACTGAATGGATCCGAGGAAACTGAACAAGACGTGGGATATACATATAACTGAATGAACATCATTACTATTTTTATATGGCTTTGTGTCACTATTAATATAATACAGTAGAATGTGCGTCAGGTTTGGTTTTTGTTTTTCAGTTGTAGTTGTTCTTGGGTCTGTAAGGTTTCTACTTTGCTTTGTATTAACCAAACATCTTAGTATTGTCCATTTGTTCTATTTGGAAATCTTCAGTAAACAGACTGTGTGACAGAAACGCTTTCTGTTCAGCCTCAGACTGTGATACTGCAGTTCGACGCTGTCATTTATAAATACAACAGAAGGTTACAGATTCATCATTAATTATCACACAGGATAAACACTGGGACGTCTTTTCAGCTGCCTTACCATAACTGGAGATGTCTGCAGTCCGCTGGGTCGCACAGATAATTTGTTAATGTACCACCTGCAGTCTGTGAAAGAACAATGAAGCAACAAACTCTGGGATGTTACACATTAGCTGAAAATACTGTGGATTTTGAGAAAGACAGACACATGGTCTCGTTTTGAAAAGAAAACATATATGCGTTGAATCTCTGACTTTACTCTAAAAGCAACACTGTGCGACCAGACATACATCTAACGGTACACGTAATGTGCACTTAACAAGTAAAGGCATCACTTTATGTACTTTATTTACCTTGCTAACGCTACGCTGCTTCGCGGTTAAGATACTTCCTGATTGAAAATTTCCCAGCAACCTTTGAGTCGAGGGCAAACTACCAACTGCTTGTAAAATGGCGCCGCCCAGTGGACAGTCAGCGATCGTGCAATGACAACAACACTTTTAATTAAACTGACCAGAACAAATTTATATCTATTCTATTCTACATTATTTTTAAATAGCTTGAACGATAATTATAGATTAAAAGGGAGCTCGTATTTTCTATTCTTTTTCTCTTTTATTGCGGATATATTTAACAAAGAAACCACTAGCTACGGGCTAACAACGGCTAATTAGCATTAGCTTATTTCTTTAGCTAGTGTTAGCAAAGAACGAGGGTTATAAATTAAGTGTTTAGCAATTGGTCATTGGTAGTTTGTAAAGGGTTAGATCCAGAACTCCGGACCCCAAACGAGCCTTTATGAAACCTGAGATCCTCTGGCAGGTCATTCCAGGAAAGCACGCTAAAGTTTTCGGATTAGTTTTACTATTAACGAACCTTTATTTTTAAGGAGCTAACCGGAAATGGTGGTGTGATCTGTTTGTCTCTAGCTTTACTTTCTTTAAATGGCGCCCTCTGGTGGAAAAAATCTGAAACTACAACAGACTTTTCTTAGGTTTTAATCTAACGTTTTAACTGGATAAATCGATACGTGCTAGGCTAAATGCAGCTAGCTTAACGTAATGACGCTAATAAGGAGTTAGCATAGATTTATAAACACTATGGTTATTACTATCAGTGCAGATACTCGCTAACTGCTAGTTAACGTGGTAGTTCTTCCACTAAACAGCCGATACGCGGTTCATCGTGTGAAAAAAACTAAAAATATAATCCTGACAAAATGCCCAGTGCAGTTTAAGATAACGTTTTGAGAGATAACGACAACATATCCAACGAAAACTTAGAACTAAGTCTGTATAAAAGATGAGTGTAGTTCGTCAGTGCGTCCGCCAGAGGGCGTGATTCTCAGAGCAAACGCTGCCATTTCCGGTTACCCCTACAAAATAAAAGCTACAATATTTCGCACATATTAAAATTGAATCTTCGTATATGTAAATATATGAAATATACATCCACAGTGGATGCTGAATGTTAAGACTGGAAGACATTTTTAACAGGAGCACAAAGCAGTTAAATGAAATTTGCTATCTTTATGAGCTAAGTTGCAAACAATAAAATCACACAATACAATACTGTAATGTACAGTACAACTGATCAAGTATCACATTCAAAAGGTAAAAAAAAAGGTAAACAGTTGTAAGACAAGCAAAGGAGATGATATATGTTGTAGGAGAAAAAATAATTCCTCAGGAACAAAATTGTGTCTGGTTCAGTAGAGTTTTATTCTTTACTGAAGTCTTTACTGACTTGTTTGAGCTGCAGAAATTCTGTCCATAAACTGATTGTAAATTGAACAAATACAAGTTGGAGAAGTCAGTAAACAATGAGAACACACTGTACAAAGATGGACAAAGAGGAACAGGGGTCACAGGCTACAACGCATCGAAACAGGATTTTATTCTTTTGAACTTGTTGCAGCGAAGCAATAAGAAGATAATGTCTTAGAGAAAATGTATTTTAAACACAAATGCATCACAAGCTAATTTTAAGAGCAAAATGATCATGTCACACAGTAGAAGCATCAAAAGCAAATCAAATATTTAGATTAAAAAAATACAGAAAATTCAGCATTAGTTGTTATTTTTGTTCAGGTTGTTTTGGCCCCACGGTATCCAATCCGTTTTCTATTATACAGGGTTTTTTTCGTCACACGGTACCTAGATTTTCTATTATTATTCGTGTTTTTTCTGGTCGCACGGTACCTAATGGATTTCCTATTATTATGGGTTTTTTTGTCCATGTCTGTGGAGTCAGATTTTCTGTTATGACTCTGGGTGTTTCTGGGGTAATAGTGAACCGGTATAAAAACATTACCTCTCCTCACACACTTTATTTGAATTCTTTGGCTTCTGAGTTTACCTTCATAGTTACAGTTGTTGTTGTTGTCGGGTGTTTGGTAACATGGTGAAGCTGAACAATCAATAATACTAAAAACACCTTCATTATCACCTTCTTTCATACAAATCCTTCTGACGGTTTCCTCATCGCTCAGGATGAAGGTATTGATAGATTTACATCTCCCTGGGATGTTACAGTCTACATGTCTCCGAGGATTAAAGTTTCGATTGTTCATTTCTCTAGTACAGTCCTCTGGCTTCATGTTCACAGGTGCAATATGCTTCTGATAGAAGTTCAGTCCCTGAGCTTCAGACCCATCAGTGGCAAAGAGCAGCTGGAGCAGCAAACAGACGAACCAGCACGTCATCGTATTCACTGAGAATCAGAAACAGGAAAAGTCTGTGATTTACCTGACTTTAGATTTGACTTGTAATATAGGCTCAAGTACATTCCAATCATCAAAATCCCAAAAGTGGTTAAGTAGGACATTTAGTTTATTGTACTTCATAATTGAACACATTTCAGGACACTTACCTTCTGTTCTCCTCGGGTGTTGACAGAGGTTTGGACTCGCTGTGGTTCAGGCAGGAGACGGCCGTCTGAGTACCAGCCCGTGAAGACGTCTTCAGTGAAGGAAGTTCTCTGAAGCTGTGATGTGGTTGTAGTTTCTAGAGTTTATATCGTGTTCTGGTCTTCATCTTCAAGTGTCATCTCTCCTCACGGGAGAAGAAGTGGTCTGTGCCGGAAGTCATTGGAGCTCGACTAACTTCTGCTTCTGCTTTAGTTCAGTTCAGTTTTATGTTGAATGAAAAGTGCCTCATCGCGACTGATGTCTTAACACGTTTTAGTTCATCTCGATCTAAAAGTTAAAAACGAGTGATGTTGGAGGTGATTGCTGCTGACCTGAGAAAGGCATTGTTTTATTTTTTCAGATTGGAGATTGATCACCAGTTTCAGTTTCTGTCCTGACAGCTCCTCAACATCCTCGTTCTGACGATGCTGAGCTACGTCTCTCACCAGAAGATCAAAACCACGAGACCATCAGTGATCGGGCAGAAATAAAAGCACAGCAGTTCTTCAAGAAGCAGTTCCTCCTTCTCCTGTATTTCATGTTAGGATCACTTCCAATGCAGCCTCTGATGGAAACTGAAAACAAGCTTAATGCATCCTTTTTGAAAATCACTTTCCCACTCATAAGAGTTTTATTAGACTGTACAATAAATACATGTGCAGAAACCGAATCTAACCGCAAAGATCTTTAAGGAACCAAATGGCATATGTCCATCAGACGCGTCTCCAGGGTTGATATGTTTTATTAAAAAGTCGTCTGATAACGTTTGTTGTTCTTCTCACCTCTTACCTGATGCACGTTTTACTATATCACTGCTGTACGTACGAACGCAGCTCATACTGACATTTTTTAAGATCACTCTTTAATCACTTATTCTTACAGATGGAGTCACTTTGTTCTTCACTGTCTTTGATGACGGTATTGAAAGTCTTCCACTTCCCTTTATCGTTCATCTCTGAGTCACACTATTAAGATTCATAAATCCACCCCAGACATGTGACATTAGTGCAGATGTCACTGGAGACATGGCTGCGTCTATTGTCCTTCGGATGCTGGGGTGGAGTGGTTTAACACCTCCCTCTAGTGGTCGAAAGGAGTCACGACATCGTCCACTCGGTTTCTTTCCTCTTTTTCATGGAAACTGTTGGAGCCAGTGGGTGTTTTTTAGTCTTCCTTTGTCAAAGTCTGGTCTTGGTTGTTATTAAGCCACGCCACGAGGTGGTAGCAACAGGTTAGTGATGGTTCTAGAAAAATGTTCTCACTGGACACGTTTAAAGGGATTTTAAATGACATGGAGGCATCTGGCTGTGGATGTTTTACCTGATTTAGTTCCATACTGACATTGGTAACTTCTTTACATTTGAGATGATATATTTGTCTTGTATATTACATGATGTTTTATGTATCTGTTTGTTTGTTTCATCCCTGTCTGAAACCTTGTTAACTGTGCTGCTGCCTGTCTTGTCCAGGACGCCCCCCCCTTTAAAAGACATTTTTAATCTCAGTGACGTAGTGAAGTACTAACAAAACATAGACTACGTACATTCGGTAATCCACAACAAGAAGCAAGAGTAAAGCAGCAAGAAACTAAGGTATGTCAAGAAAACCTACGGCAGTCCATCCACTGCTGTCGGTATTAGACCAACTAGTCATAATAGAGACATTACAGTTACTTCACTGAAGAACAAGGGGTTCAGAGTCAAGGTCTTGGATTATGTATTTCCATCAGTGCATCAGAACACATTACTCTACAACTGTGTAAAGCTCACAAAACCGTCTCTTTTCACTTAATACACATTGTTAAAAGAAAACTGCGTGTTTCGGTTCTGAATGACATTTGAGTTTTTATATTTCAGTTCTGACACGTCACACCCTTGGGTTTTAGTCCCTTTTTATTGTCAGTGTTTTTAAAAACCCTCAGGGTCACGTTCCCACTACGTCTTACCTGTTAATGACGACGTAAACTTGACCTGTTATCTTTCAGTCAAATGGAGACCGGTGGGCTCTTCTACACAGACAAAAGCCGACGCTCGTCTTGAAGAATCACAAGACAACCTGTCAACGCGTCGACCCACATGGGACCTTCTCGATGCGGTCTGAGTGGAAACCAGAGCCAGATTGTCTCTCAGACAGATGCATCTGCTTCCCATTTTTAAAAAAGGCTCAGTAACCTCCCAAAACAGCGGGCGACTGTGGCCAAATGAATGGACAACAGTGTCTACGATGTACTTTTGTCAACTGTAACTTCTTCATTTTGTTATTTTATAGAAACAAAACTCTGAATGATCCCTTATTCTGCTTTACTTCTACACAGTTTACAGCTTGTGCTAAAGAAAAGTGCAAAATCATGGTGCGTGTGCAAAAACCAGGCCTTTGTTGTCATGTAATGTCAGGCGGCCCCTGACTCAGTAATGGATAATAAAGTGTACCACACACACACACAGACACACAAACACACACACCTACAAATGAAAAGTTTTGCATGTGTTCACATGGCTACACTTTAAAATTAAATCACGCAGGTAAATATGCAAAGTCGCATGTATACTTGTAAACCACACACACACGGACACGCTTTCACGGTGCCAAGTCATGCACTGTCCACGTTGTACTGACTCCCACACTGAGTGGGTTTATAAGTAACACTGTGACTGTTAGTGTACGTTTGCTTGTGCTATTTGGAAACACGAAACCTCTAGTTTTTAAACAAAATGAGAAAATGGTTTACTCATTATCTGTGCACTTAAACTAATAGAGTGAAACGCAACAACACAAAGGGCGCAGTGCATCCTGCGACATCATGATGAGACACAACATGAGACACAACACGATGAGACACAACATGATGAGACACAACATGAGACACAACACGATGAGACACAACATGATGAGA
>JAPQRN010001107.1:0-13704 GCA_037367275.1 Coranthus polyacanthus | reverse complement strand
CTTTCCTTTCTTTGACGCTTTCTACAAATTACATTTTAGCTGAAAACGTAAAACACACACCCCTGAAGTGATTGGATTCAGATAATAACACTTCAGATGGTGATCTAGAACAACAAAGTGTTGAAAATAACCCGATTATATTGTTGAATGTATTAAATTAAACTTGTAGAAGTGAACATTGTGTTTATCTGGCAGCACATTACATGACAGACACCAGAAGTTTATCTATATTATTTTTTACGTGGTCTTACGTGGTTTGTTTATTGTTTGTTGTTATTTGTTATTCGCCTCTGGCTGTTATTAGAAACCCAGCTTTTAATTGACTCCTGGTTTTTATTTGAGGAAATACGGTAGATTAAAATGACAAGTGCAAGAAAATAATATAAAATAGAATAAAACACTCCACTCTTTGTAATAGATACATAAACACTCCAGAAGCACCAATACTCCTGTCTGAACAATGTCTTTATTGATGCACATATTGTGGGGAGGGCCTCCAAGGACAACTCCTACGAACTTAGTGAACTGCAGATATCCTCTGTGGGAGATTTGAGTCACTATAAAATGTTTCAATATTTTAAACTAATATACTTAGAATGAGAAAAGATGTTTAGAAGAAATCTAAACACACTGAACCATGTCTCTTGGGGATGAATGTGTTGATGGAAAACACACATTCAGCCAGTTGGTTTTCATAGTGTGGTAGTGTCAGGACTATCAAACGATGTGTGTGAGAATAAGCTGAAGTACGGAATTTGTCCTCGAGACTTAAAAAAACCAAAAACCCCTGCATACTGTTGAATAGTCTCATCAGATGTCACACAGCACATGCACAGGATACTTAGCAGCTCAAGATTAAACAAATGGTCTGTGGTTTTATGTGACAAAATGTGGGAATATTCAGGTCTACCCAGCCATAAGATGCCGTAAGTCTGTTAAAGCTGACGAAGTGAAATGACATCCTAAGTGATTCCTTATGGGCCGTATAGGAACTTTTCTAAGGTTGTTGTTGCTCAGGGACCTTCCAGGCTGTTGAGTCTGCAGTGGACTGAAGAATCCCTCCCTGCTCTGTCTTTGTCTACAACAGTGGTTCTCAACTTGTCTCCCCTCCGGACCCACATTCTCCCATGGTCATTATGTTGTGACCCGCTTTTATAAAATTCAAACCAATCAAAATGATAGGCTGGTAAGCACATTTATGTCATCATTTATGACATTCATTCATTTAATGTTTATTTAAACAACATATACACATTTTCATCCGTGCATTCAAAGCACATTCCTCTGATAATAAACAGAGAAAATCTCACACATGGGCACTGCTGATTCTGATGAAAGTAGATGAAAGTCATTTAACATAACTGTGTACCTGGGTTTACACTGTTTTCACTTAACAGATGTGTGGCTGTTGTTTTGATTCTAAACAACTTTGCAGTTCTGATGGTTTCATGTTCTCTTGTGCAAGCTGTTGGGGTTTCAGTGCCTTTTCACGGCCAGTATTTGTAAATCCATCCCAGGCTCACATTGCACTTCGACATCATCCTACAAACGACACGGTAAACCTGTCATCTTTCGATTGAACGTTGCTGTTACCATGACAGCAACCAGCCTACTGCACATCTTTTACACATCTGTTGACTCACTCACTTTTGGGTCAAGACAGACCAGTTGAGAATGTTGTGATGATATTTAAAATACAACTCATCAGTCAGCACTAGAGAAAGACCCATTCATTGGTTTGGCAAATAGGACATTTTACGAACTCTGTATTTTCAGAACTTTGCTCAATAGAGGACGATGGATATTATTAGACTTCTAAACTGTGTTAAATTATTCACTCTCCAGGTCAGGCAGTTGGGTCAGAAATCTATTTGCCAGAAGAAATTTTTACTAGACTCTATATACATTGTTTTATTTATTAGTGGTTACTCAGCAGTTACTCAGTTTATCAAACTTTACTTGACTGAAAAATGATTTTATCCACCTTGCTCTCAAACTTGCAGCAAACTGTGTTACTGTGTTACACAAAGTTAGAGTTTTCACCCACATCTTCTGAAGCCACCCAACTACACTCATTTTTCCATTGAAATAATGGCTTGTGCTTCAACTCATATGCAATCTCTATTCACTGCGATTTTCTCACAAGTGCCTGATTACCTAGGATGCACCGATTGTAGAAATGACGATAGCTGGTGCCAATACCAATATTTTCTGTTTATCAATTGTGCAAGGGACACAATGACATCATTATTACAAAAAATAACTGAACTGTTTTGAAGTCTTTCAGCCCCCTGTGTCTTTGAAAGAATAATTCAAATTTAATTAGACAAATTTTAATAAAACACAACTGGCCACTGCCATTGGTAAAATTTGCAGATAGTCGATGTCGGTCAACAAGGCCGACTTTGGCTGATACTAATATGTAGCCAATATATCTGTGCATATCTAGTGATTAGTACACGACTCTCAACAGAGATGATAAGGCACCAAGGTACTGTATATCAATCCTTAGCTGGTTCCATCATCACCTCCACAGAAAACTATGTGCATAAGTCTTTTTCACCTCTTGCCCCATTAGGTGAGTGAGTTTGCAGATTTATTTGCCCAACATGGCATTTTACTTGTCCTGGGTAAGAGGGCCTTACCGTTGAGCGCTGATTAGTGTAGAGATGGGGCACATCCTGGACTGGTCTGGTTGCTTTTAGTTCCCAATGTTATTATTATATGATGTAATTTAGTTTTAACAGTAAGCTCTTTCTCCTGGTTTCTCTCAGGTCCTTGATGTCATGCCGCCACCTCCTCCCATTCAAGCCATTAACTCACCACCTGAGGAGGAGAACAGTGTCAACAAGGGTTTCCTGCGCTTCCTCAACGTGCTCAATGAAGGAGTGGATATGGACTTTCTTAGCAGGATTGTAAACGACGACAGTGAAGATCTTCCCTTAGGTGGTGAGATCTTAAACATGAAGCCTCCTGCTGTGGAGAGCAACTCAGATGCAGCCTTTACTAGTGAGAACCAGACACCCAGCAGTGGAGACAATCCACTGAGACGGAGTCGGCCCAACAGTGGAGAGAGGAAGACGATCAGTCAAGAAGGATCTCACAGTGAGAGACACTCCCTGCCTGATGATGAGGAGAAGACGAATGAAAGAGGAGGCCACTCTTTGGGCTCTAGGAGTCGATCAAAGTCTCCACCAGCAAAGATAAAGAAGAAGAAGAAAGAAAAGGAAGAAAAAACAAAGCTGGACGAGCAGCAAGAACAGCTCCAGAACATTCTGAAAACTCTGGGCTTTAGTCTGGAAGCGGACGAGATGAGCAGACTAGCAGACCGGACTCAGGAGAGGTTGTATGGGAAGCAGCCGAGAGATAAACAGAGACCTGACAGGGGAGGAGAGAAGGATGGTCAGGACAGAGACTCCCACAGACATGACAGGCACTCCTCCCCATCTTCCTCCTGCTCTTCCTCCTCCTCTTATTCATCCAGGTCCTTCTCCAGCAGTCCCAGTCCCCGCCGTCGATCCCGCTCCCACAGCACAGACTCAAAGGACAGCCACAAACGAAAACAAACATCCAACAAAGGCAGCAATGTACAAGACGTTAACCAGGACAACAAAGAAACACATATTCACCAAACATATCCCTCTCCTCCCCAACCTACTACATTTTCTCAACATTACAGTTTGGCCCAGTGCTCCCAGTACGCTGCCTACCACAACGGCATGTACACCACTCCTACAAACTCTTACTATACATATGCTCAGGGTGCCACCCCTTCTGTCCCTTCTCTCAATGGCTTTACCTATCCACAGAACACCTTCCAGCACTCGCCTGGCCCTGTAGCTGCACCAAACAAGCCTAACAAGCATCATCATAAACACGATAAGTGGGCGCATATGAATCCAGACCTTTCCATGAGTGAGGGCCAAACTGGATTGACTAAGGGACCCCGTTGCCTGAAACTTGTCATTAGCTCTGGAAAGAAACCCGTAAAAAAGCAACGTTCACGGAGGAGATTTAAAAGAAACAAAAGGAAACGGCAAAAACAATTAGAAAAAATAGCAAAAAAGGTTGAAGCGGAGCAGAGGGCACTTGCTTTAGAGTTTGAGGAGGAGATAAAACCATTACCAGGGGAGGACTTCAAGGTGTATCTAAGGAGAAAGGTTGGTGGATTGTCAGTCTCCTAATCTCTTTCTGTCCACTAGCTATTAGATTCACTGAGGTCTGCATGTTCATTAGCTGGATATCTACGGCCCTGTCCAGACCTGGCTTTAGAATGTGTCATATGTGTCAAATGCATCTTGAGTGATCAGATCTTTCGATCTCCATATGCAAATAAACCAGCTCATCTAAAGCCTAAAATATGTTGCAAGCTTTCATTTCAAGTTCAACAGACTGGATTTGTAATGTTTCTTTTTAAATGTATTTCCCTTTGCAGCTCAAACTTTGTGACTACTGGGACCTTTAAGGTGGAATATTTTTTTGCCTGTTAGTCAATAGGCCTTAGATGTCGATATGACAACTTTCACCATTCCATTTGTTTTAGTGGTTCTCCTGCATGATTTGCACTTTTGTCATGATTGAATCTTCAGGTTCAGTGTGTTATATTTAGAGACATCTACTGGTGAAGTTGCAGATTGCAACCAACTGAATAACTCCCACCCTCACTACGGTGGCCTCAAAAACACAGAAGTCTGTTGTGTTTGTTTTGTCTGTTGTGGGCTTTTTTGGGGTAAATTAACTCTGGTCCACACTCAAACATAGTAGGTGACAGTGACACCTGTAGATATAAACGACTCATTCTAAGGTAATGAAAAAACAATTCTCATGTTTGTGTGATTATACACCAATGAAAACATGATGAATGTTATAATCCATTTCTGCCATTGGATCCTCCTAAATGAGTTTGAGTAACACAGAGCATGTCAGCATTCCTTCAATCCTTCCCAGGACACATTGTGTTCACACTGCTAAAAGAATGTGGACATATGCATCCCAGACCTCCTCTGAATGTGTCCTGAGTGATCGGACCTCAATGCACCCTTAAAGTATCCTGAGTGCATTCACAGTCTGCATAAGAGCTGCCACATGTGTTAGATCACTCAAGACACATTTAAAGGCCAGGTATGAACAGGGCCTATTTTTGTGCTCATTTATGTCTGTTCATAGTTGACCATGTTTAAGATTTTATGTCTTGTTCAACTACTGTCATACATATATTTTTTTTCTTAGCTTGATGTGTTTCACCAGAAGAAGACAAAAGCCAGCCAACTCCACGACCTGGCAGACCAGTTAAAGTAAGTCATAATAATCATAGAAATAATTAATTTCTATAACTCTCATCAAAAACAAAGTTAGAAAAAGCTTCAAAGATGCAAGCAAAAAACACATAACACATAACACTGAAACACATAAAAAGCTCTGTCCTCCTTGGTCTTCAGCCGAGAGTCTGGAACAGATAAAAGGTCCTGCCAGAAGATCACAAAATACGAGCAGGGTCGTACGGGGGTTGAAGGATCTGAGATATACTGAGGAGTCATTTACATGCAGGTTCATCCTTACTTAAGAAACTGGGCTACACTTTGTAACTAATACTGGTTCACACACTCACCACTGTATTTTATATGAATCTGAAGGATGGTCGTCTCTAAATCACAGGAGAAAAATGCACATGTTGCTTTTTCACTGCTAAGGTGCTGTTAGGTTAAACTACCTACTTCTATCTCCAGCCTCTGAACGTTTCCATGGCGAACTCAGAGCTTGGTAAAACTGCTTTTTCTATTTATGTACCATGGGCATGGAATGAATTGCAAAATTGCCCGTCTCTAAATACCTTTAAAGGTATTTTACAGACTGTTATGAAAGAAAGCTGTTGTTGCTTAACATAAACCTCTGTAGAGGAGTGACTTATGGATATCACTGGTATGGTTCATGTACCTCTTTCTTATTTTCCTTACTTCTCTTTTATTCATCTTTTACTATCTTTTCTTTTCTTTACTGGCTTTTATGTATTTAATGTATTTTTATATGTGAAATTGTTTGTTGCTGCTATTTTAACCAGGACTCCGTGGAAGAAGAGAGCTTCTCAATGTGACCTTCCTGGATAAATAAAGGATGAATAAAAATACATAAAAAAATTGTACAGGGCAGTTATACTTAAATAACTTAATATACAAAGCCTATTACTAAATATACAAAGAAATTACTCATAATACAACCAAAAGAAGTTAAACAACTTACAAGATGACGTCATTAAAAGAGCACTAGTCAAATCTCCAATGATAGAAAATGATATTGAAATAGTGATGAATTATCACATTTCTGTGAGAAATCCATTCAGCTGTTTGTATACAGATGAATGGAGATGATTATCATGATTATGCAAAATACTTACAGGTAGTTCAAATAATTGAGGTAAAGTGACTGTGCAAGGTTTTCCCTACCCCGACCGTTTTAAGACTGAGGCGCAGAACTTGTGCTGTGTGTATAAAAATAGTATTTTTTTGTATTTTTTTTTTAAAAATTGGGGTGTCTATTATTTGTGAAACCAGAATTGAATGTTGACTCCAACTTTGTTTCGTGTTTCTTAGCTATTTTCGAAATATTGTAATAATGTCCAACATTTTGCAAAAAAGTTTTTAGTCAAATAGCAACGACAACCAAAAGCCGTCACTGCACCTCTCAGCCCTCCACAAAAACAGGGAAAACCCTCTTATGTAATAATTGTGACCGTTTGAACCTTAAAATCCATTTTGTCCAGCTGAGATAAAAGCAAGTTTGTACAAGTTTTGTACTTAAATTACAGTCAAACACGACACCAAGATATCAACCATTAAGCTGTATGTATTCTGAGAGGCCACCAGTAGATGGCAGTATTGATTGCAGTGCTGGAGCCAGTGACTAGAATTTGGAAATTGTTTTGATGTGATTCTTCGACATCACTGCTGTAAAGAAGTAACGCAGACTTAAATGTAGGAATAGTCACAAGTACACATTTTCTTCCTTATATCAATACTACTGCTAATAATCACTTGTGTGGTTATATTATCCTGCATTTGAAGGGTTAAACAGATCCCAGTAAAGAAAAGCCTTGCATATTTGTATTCCTTCCCACTCAACAGGAAATAGACACTAAGCAGCAGTTTTTCTCATCTGTCTGTAGGTCGGAGACTGCGGAGAACGTCAACACTTAACTCTGAACCTGCTGCGAGCGCTGACAGACCACGTAGACCTCATGGTTAACATTTACAGGTCAGAGTCACAGGACCAGTTACATTTCCAGATTTGTGTTGAATGGTCCCTGAACTCCAGCCAATGATTTCAACTCCAAGAATATTCTTGTGCAATAATGAGTTGCTGGCTTTTGATCACACTGGATCATTTCAGTTCTACATTTCTGTGAATATTAATGCTCTCTTTGTATTCAGTATTTTTTTTCCTCTTGCATAAATTTGATTAAGCAAAAGATATTTTTGTGGACTCTGTCTCAATTTGTTGATGAAAGCTATGTTTTGAAATGTAAAAGGTTTAAACTTAAACTAAATCGGCACTATTTTATATTAACTAATGGCTGGTCGCTTACTGAGTAAAGAAGCCTAGGTTTCTCTTTTCGAAGCTAATATTGGAAGCTACATCTACAATTGAATGTAACATCTACAATTGAATTTAAAATCCTTATGCTAAAAATACAAAGCCCTTAACAATAAAGCTTTGTCCAAAATCAAGACATAATTAGGGCTTTGGAAATGGCCATTAAAAAAGGCTCGACAGCGCCCCCCTAAAGACCACTGCTCTTTGCAATTTTCACATATAGGCACAAAATCCGGTACACCTGTATGACACCAAGATCTACAAAAAAGTCTGTGGGTGCCCTGACACAACAGGAAGTCACCCATTTTGAATTTTGTGGTCACGTTTGCTGATGTCCTGCCCTTGTATGTTAGTGAACTCCTCCTAGTTGTTTTAAAACAACAAAAATTCAGTCCCCGCACCAGGTTTGAGATAGATGTATCAAATTTGGTAGGTGTATATATTAGGGTAAGATGCACTAAAAGCCTCTTGGAGTCATATTGTAAATCCAACAAGAAGGTTGTCATTTTGAAAAAACTGTTCACTTTTGGCCCCATTTTGTCCATTTCCGGTGCTCATACTTTAATGAACTCCTAGAGACTTTGCCTGAGTAACTTCTTTGGCCTTTGTGATGAAAAGTTGCTGAAACACTGTATAATGCTTGAAGATTGTGGGCATGGCCATATGGCGAGCTCTTTTCAGTCTGACAAGAGGAAGTGACCCTTATGGGACAAATATCATGACATACAGCTTCATGAAGTTCCTTTAAGGGATGAGTACGTTTCTTGTTTCCCGTTCTCATCATGCGATGTGACTTGAAATTTACACTATGTGTTCTGCACAATATACAGCGACATGACATATAATTGGTAGGTGTTCTCTAGCGCCATATAGTGTTATTTAAGTCCTCTGCGTAACATCTGGATGGACGCCAGCCCTGAAGACATCTGCGTGGCTGCAAGAAAAACCCCTTGACCACGGCCCACCTCAAATTGTGCCGGGCTGCGTGGGTCCGTTCATCACTGCTTACAGTTTTATTGTATTGCTTTATAATCCAAACAGAACACTTCACCGTCAGAGTGCAGGGTCACGTTTGGTTCTGAGATTTCCTAAAACTAGACTGGGAGGCAGAGCCTTCAGTTATCAAGCTCCACTCCTGTGGAACCAACTCCCAGTCTGGGTCCGGGAGACAGACAGACTTTTCCAGTGTCTGATTATGGAATTATGTCCACCTTACACTTAAATTATGAAATTATTTTTACTCATGGTGAGGAATGTTTGAATGGGATATAGTTAGTACAGCGTGTGTGTTTTTTATGACATATATTTATTATTTTACTGTACAGTTCTGTGGTTCAGAGAAAACTCTAAAGTCTCAATTTCCCAATTGACAAACCTATTAATTATACATTTTCTTGTCTAGGTATACCATGATGTATGTATGTGTAAATTATTTTGTTAACAGTACAGACGTTGTAACACACATTGGCCTACATCTGCTGTGTACATTTTTCTTAACGGTGGAAGATGTTATTACATTTATTACATAGTGTATAATATCTGGTACAAATGCCACTGCCTGGATACCACGTCTACACATATATTGGTTCAGTCTTAAAACATTAACACCCAAATTCTGTAGCAACACAAAAATAATGGTTCATTGTTTTCAGCAAAACCAGAACAAGAACTTCCAAATAAATTACTCAAGTAGTCACACAGAGGGTTTTTGCAACACTTTAACCCACCATGACATGATATGATACTCTATGTGATACTGATTTATAAATAGGAGAGGGCTTGGTGTTCTTTTCACAGTTCGTCTTTCTCCTCTCCTTGACAGAAGCAGGCTGCCCTCTGGCTGTTCATGTATGGTCTGCAGCCCAGAGTCCACACTGTGTTGAACAAAGTGTCTGCCACTGTTTCACAAGCTGAGAAGAAGAAGAAAAAAGCACATTTATTTAATGGATGTTAGGATGATTGAGAAGTAATAAACAGGCTTCTGATCAAATGATTCCTGGTTTAAATCACATGGCCATGACTTTTTAACCACTCTACCTTTTCACAAGGATTGAAATGTAAAACAATATATTACATGGTGGCATAACTTTCAGCTATCATATGTGGTTAAATATATCATTAATCAGTTGAGGTATGATAAAATAAACGTGTTACCAACCCTCAACTTTTGACACGAAGCCGAGGCTCTTCTTCAGGTCTGAGCAGATGCTGTGGAGGCACCAGCGGAATTTGGAATCACAGCGGTACTTGTTGGAACCGCAGGTGTCGTAACACATATCCAGCTGGTTACAGCACTTGGTCATGGCAGGGATGCCAACATCCATCTGCGAGTCACAACACAACAAAGGTGATGAATGCACATGGTGATTTAGGTAGTGTAACAACTAGTCCAAATGCCACAGAGGGGCTGCTGTTGTTGTCAGGTTCTTCAGGTTAAAGTGTATTTATTTACATATACTTACAACATAACAGAAATCAAATCATAAGCACGTTGTCAGCACGACAGCCCGTTAAGCTTGATAACATGCTCAGAAACTGTCTGCCTCTTCCAATCAACAGCATCTGTTGCTGCTTTGGTCTGACTTATGACATGGATATACTGACTTATATACATGAATTAATTGTATGACCAGAAGCACCACCTGGTGGTCGGAGGTGGAAACATAAAGACAAACAGAAAATGGCTCCTACAGATAGGATCAAGATAGGGCGAAACTAAAGAAAATATTTTTGAGAGAGCAGAGGGGTCTTGGCTTGTCCCAGATTTTTTATTCTATCTTTTTCTCAAACATAAATCTCCAAATATGTTTTTTTGCTCCATGGACTGTGGAGTTACTTATTATCGAGTGCAGACGGCAACAATAATGTTTCTGTTTCAAGGCCTTATTCTGTACTTCACATATGATTTCTCTTGAAGAGCCATGGGTCATGGGTCGATACTGGATGTCATACCTACCAGGTGCTGTTAGTTAGATATAAACTAAACTAAGATGTTTAAAATGTTTAGTCACTTCCTCCTACTAAAAACACAAACTAAAACTGTCCTGTTTTTTTTTTTTTTGTGTGCGAGTTCCTGATGACAGTGACTACAGATAATATATTTTTGTCTGTTCTAGGTCAAAGGTTAAGGTCAGGAAAAATTCTGAAAATTCCTCAAAAATGTCATTTGATACATTAAAAATAATAATATCTTGGTCAAAACTCATCTAATTTGATTCTAATTTACCACATACATGTATAGTGTAAAGATCTTAGTGCCAGGTCGAAGGTCATGGCCACAGACGTATATCTTTGGACCATGAAATCAGGCTCAATATGTGCTCATGCTCAGTGTTTGGGTTAAAATTGCATGTGGAGGCTGAGCATAACAGGATATCAAAATCATCATCTCCATGAAGTCAGTGTGATTGCCGGGGATGGAACGTTGTGTGGAATTTGCCTGATCACTGCACATCTGGATTACTACATGAACATTTAAAGATATCTGATAGACTTTCCCTTCCACAAGCAGCTTGTGTTTCATTTTATCTAAGGTAATTTATGCTCTATTAATTCACTTATTATATATATTTATGTCTGTTTCTGATGTCTCTGCACAGCAGTTTTCTCAACATTTTGCTTTATGAATACACTGACTTGACTTATATTGTATTTGAATGTATCTGTTGACATTTGCTTTATGGTATTTTATGTATTTATTATATTTTAATGTATACACATAACTAACTACATTTTCTTATACCCTTTTAACAGTAATCACACAAAAATCATATATTTACCACAAAAATATTTTAGTCAAAGGTTTTTTTTTTCTGGGTGGACTATGAAGTTACTTTATATCAAATGCAGAGGACAGCAATTATGTTTCAAGGCTTTATTTTGAACATCACGGCGGCCATTTTCCTCTGATGTCAAGCTCAGGTTGTGAAGGTCAATATATTGTCAGCAAAAGGATGTCATACTGCTGTGTTCAAGTCATATAAAAACAGGGAATTGACAAATTATCCCTATTTCCTATTGATGAAACTGAACTGAAAAGACAATGGACAGAGAATATTTTAATGGATATCGAACCATATTTCAAAGTAAAACAACATATTTGAACCTATTACACAACTTCTAATGTTAGTGTTCAACCACTTCTTAGCTAACATTTCTGTCTGATAGCGTTACATGATACGGTAGGGAAGGAAGTAAATTAGTTCTGGAAAATGTGTTTTAAGCACTTGGTCAGCTGAAAAGACAGCAAGATAGTTAGATATTTCTGAATTATTCCTACCTTTCCTACCTTATCCTGATACAGTATCAGACAGTAATGTTAGCTAGGAAGTGGTTGAATGCTAACGTTAGCTGTTGTCTAATGGGCGAGAGGAAATCAGAGGAAAATGGCTGCCATATTTCAAAGTATATTCAAAGTAAAAACAACATATTTGATAGTGCTACGTGGTAGGGTAGGAAAAGGTGTAAATAAATTAAAATTGTATTGTTCTATATTTCAGTATATCATCATATATCACGTATTTCAATAAAATATTTCAGAATTATTTTCACCTAACAGTATCAGACACTAATGTTAGCTAGGAAGTGGATGAATATTAACGTTAGCTGTTGTCTAATGGGCCATGAAATATGTTGTTTTAATTTGAAATATGGTTCAATATGACTTCAGATGTTATGATCCAGTGAAGTGATGGGGATTTGTCAGATTTTCTACATTTATATGACTTAAACAAAGCAGCATGTATAGTTATTAGGGATTGAACATTACTTCTGTGTGGTTTGGGTTGTGGCAAATTGACTGTATTCAGATGAAATTCAGGAATTTATTTAGAGTGAAGGGTTGAGGAAACAACTTTCAATTTGTTAACCCATCAAAATAATTTTAATACAACCCCTTAGAATTGAGTTCTCATAGTATCAGTTAAAGTTCCAAATGCGATACATCTGTATGATTTTGCCCTTAATAGACATAATAAACATGCGTACCCCATCTGGAATAGGAAGACCAAAGAAGTAGGAGGTACATCCATCAGGCTCCGGCATCTGATAGTCAGGACGAGGAAGAGGAGCTTTACCTGAGAGAGGAAGGAGAGCAAAATATCAGATGTAGGTCATGTGGGTTTTTGAAAATAGATCTATGTTTACACACTGAGAAACAAAGTTTGGGTTCATATCCATTCACTTGATATTTGACACATTCCCCAGTCACCGCATGAAACCTCTCCTCTATCAGCCAGAGGTCACAGTCCATTTCCAGGCCCTCTCTCCCAGATGATAACATCGACGATAAGTGGAGAAATGTACAATATCAGCCAAAGCTAATCATATTGACTGAGCATTGTCAAGTAGGACGGTACTCGATAGGTTTATACTGTCTGATTCAAATCAGCACAAACAATTGCCACTTCAACTTATGATGTGATTTTTCTGATTTATCCATTAACATTGTCAATTATGTGATATATGAAGAAGCCGCAGAAGAGCATTTGTTCAGATTATCTACTCCACACAATGCTGATATAACAGAATTCTGATGCAGTAGTTTATTTTCTCAAGTTGTATTTTAAGTTATCTTTTATTCCATTTTATGTAACTTTATACTTTTACTCCACAGCATCTCAGAGGCAAATATATACTTTTTCTACTTGACTTCAGCTCCTTCTCAGATTACAGTTTTACATTGCCTTCCTGTCCAGTGAAAACCACATATCTTCAAATGTGTTGGTTTTTGAATGTTTATGAAAAACTGAAGGATGAAGTCTTCCTTTTAGTGTTGAGAAAATTACTTCTTAAGTAAAAGTACTAATATATACAGCTTTGGAAAAATTAAGAAAGCACTAGTTTTGCTATTTACAGGTACAGTAGGTAACGTTTCTCCCAAATTCCAAATAAAAACATTAACATTTGAAGCATTTATTTGTAGAAAATAACAACTGCTCAAAGTAATAAAAATTAAGTGTTTTCAGACCCTAAATAATTCATTTTGAAACCATACAATAATGATTTAATTTAGCAAGAGTTCAGAAATTAATATTTGGTTAAATAATCTCGATTTCCAATGGACACTTTGATGCTCTCTCTTTCACTTTGCTGTTTGTGTTTTATGTCGCTTAAAGC